>QANZ01043682.1:0-37610 GCA_003254925.1 Chamaecrista fasciculata
TATCAAATAAAATGATTGGCCCTAGGGCACAATCTCCAACAAATGTAACATGTGATATCCTTAATATTTTGGAGAATTGGATTCATGCTTCCTGTTACGATTGTTCTGGCAATCCGTTTTGGTTAACTTGTATATATGGTAGACCTAAGCTTAATGAAAGATATGTGGTCTGGGATTTCATTCGTTCAAACAAACCCAAAGATGACAACCCCTGGCTCCTGTTAGGGGATTTCAATTAGGTTCTAAACACATCTGAAAAATTAAGCTTAAATCATGACATCCCTGAAGCACTTGCTTTCCAACATCTTATTAATAGCTGTCATCTACTGGATATTTGACCTGCCGGGAATTGGTTCACTTGGAGCAATTCCAGGAAAACGCAAGATATCGTGTGGGAAAGATTAGACAGGGCCTTAGTTAATGAGAGTTGGTTATCACACTATTCAAGTACATGGCTCAACTGTCTACATGTTGCTGCCTCGGACCACAGTCCTTTAATTGTTGACACAAAAGGCAACATCCCTTTCCGCCATAGACCTAAAAAATTTGAACTTTTCTGGTTACACGAGCCAACCGCGACAGACATTATCAATAAAACTTGGCAAAGTCAATTTCCAGGGTCTAACGCCTTCTCTGTGGCACGTAAGCAACAAGCTACGATGCATAATCTTCTCGTTTGGAACATACAGGATCTTGGCAACATACAGAATAAAATCAAAAGTATGCAAACCATCCTGGATTCCGTTCAGCACCGATTATCCCTGAATGATACTCACAAGATGCAGGAGGAGATCTCTGTTAGATTGGAACTCAACAAATGGTTGGAATACGAAGAAATTCTATGGGCTCAAAAGGCTAGACAACTATGGTTAATTGGGGAGATCGTAACACTAAATATTTCCATACTGTGGTCAAAAAACGATGACTTTCCAACAGAATTTTAAAAATTCAAGATACAATGGGCAACTGGATTGAAGACTACACAGAAATGAAATCCTTCATCGGAAACTATTTCCAGTGCGCTTATACTTACCCCGATGAGCCACATCAAGCTTATATTCTTCAGGAGTTAGATTCGTTAGATCTGCCTCAGGTTTCTGATCAACAAAAAACATGGTTGGATAGCCCTTTCATGGAAGATGAAATCACTTCAGCAGTTTTTCAACTTAAATCCTTCAAAGCTCCGGGACCAGATGGTTTCCCTGCAGAATTCTTCAAGAATTTTTGGGATATAATCAAAACAGACATTTTTGGCATGATCAAAGACTTTCAAAGAACCGGATATATTCTCAAAGAGTACAATCAGACTTTCATCTCCCTAATCCCAAAGGCCAAAGATCCATCCTTGATCTCTCATTTCCGTCCTATTGGATTATGCAACACCATTTACAAAATCATCGCCAAAATCCTGGTCAATAGGATGCAACCTTTCATTGGTCAGTGGATATCGCCTAACCAGAATGGTTTCATAAAAGGGAGACAAATTGCAGACAATATCACTTTAGTCATTGAACTCATGCATTATATTCATAAGGAAAAAAAGAGCAAATCTCACTGGTGTGCCCTGAAGCTAGATATATCAAAAGCTTACGATAAGCTAGGATGGAATTTCATTAGAGCAGTCATGAGTAAGATGAATTTCCCTGTCTCCTTCTTGAATATGATCAATCAATGTATCTCCACGGTCAGCTACACTTTACTTCTAAATGGACACAAGGTTAGTTCTTTCACTGCTCAAAGAGGTCTTCGGCAAGGGGACCCCCTCTCCCCTTTCCTCTTTATCATTGCGGCGAACACTTTGTCAGCTCTTCTTCTTCAAGCTGAAAAGGGCAAGAAGATCCAAGCTATCCGGTTCGCAAATAGGGGTCCGACGATCTCTCACCTTATGTATGCAGATGACATCATTCTTTTCTTTAAAGCCAACCAGGACTCTTGCCAACAAATTTCTTCCATTATGGACCTTTACTGCGGCTTGGCGGGGCAGGAGATTAACAAGGAAAAATCTCTCGCTGTTTTTAGTCCAAACACTCCGCGCCATTTCAGAAAATTTATGGCAAATACTCTGAAAATCAAGCATGCCAACCACTTGGGGAAGTACCTTGGCACCTATGTTGACGGGAAGAACCACATAAAAAGAAATGCTACAGAACTCATTGATCGTTTCCAACACAGGCTACAAGGCTGGAAGGCTAATCTTTTGTCTCAAGCAGGCAGAACGGTCTTAATTCAAGCTGTGCTCCAAGCAGACCCGATTTATAAATTTTCTGTATTCCAGTTACCAAAGAAAGATACAGAGAAGATGGAATCTATCATGGTCGATTTCTTTTGAGGCTACAAACCTGAAGGAAAACGGATGCATCTCACCAACAAGCGGAGGCTTTTCACCCCTAAGTGTTCCGGCGGCATGGGGTTTAGACACCTCTCTGTGGTTAATGAGTCACTTCTTGCCAAACATGGTTGGAAGTGGATTACGTCTCCCTCTTCTCTCTCAAGCTCTTGGTTCCTTCATAAATATAAGAATCCAATTACGGAATTTCAATTCCGCAAAACGACTCAGGATACCTGGGTCTGGAGAGGTATACGTAACTCTCTTCCAATCATTGAGAATTATTTGTCTTGGCAGGTTGGCAATGGCGCCAATATTGATATCACTAGTAAATATTGGATGTTCCCTTGGGATGGTGACCCCGGTATCTACAAAGTTCAAGACCTTTTGGAGAATCAAGAATGGAATCACATTAAGTTGGAAGAACTTTACCCTTGGCACCAAATCATCCAAATCAAGTCTATCACCATACCTGTTACTCAGCACCAGGACTGTCTTGTATGGGGGGGGGGGGGGGGGNGGGGGCGCGGATACAGGGAGATACACTCCGTCCAACGGGTATAAAAAGCTCATCCAGGAAAGAGGAATGAGTGTGATTTCCTCTTACAACATCCGTTGGGGACGTTTCTGGAAACTCCTTTTACCAAGGAAAATTCTCCTTTTTGTTTGGAAACTCATTAATAATGCTCTCCCTGTGGGTGACATTCTTAGAGCACATCACCTCAACAACAATATCACTTGTGTTTTCTGTCAAGATGAAACTGAGACTGTTGATCATCTCTTCATGCACTGCCACTTTGCCAGAGCAGTTTGGTTTGGGTCCCCCCTCAGCTTTGTTTTCATGCAGAACAAGACTATGACTCTTGCCCAACGGATCACTTCCTTCTGTGCTGATTGGCTTAAAGATGATGAACATAAGTGTTTCCTTCTTTCATGGTCCTTCGTCACCCTCCACAAAATTTGGGAATCGAGGAATAATCTGTATTGGCGAGGTGAAGCAGTCCATCCTATGCATCTCATTCAATCAATTCAAGGTGCTCTTGCATTTTACAACAACTCCATAACTGCTAAAAGTTCGACTATTCAAAACAACCAGTTCGTTCACCGTCACAAGCCTTCAGAGGTCAGCCTTTCCCGTTCGCTGCTTGGAACATTTTCTTTCACAATGNTATGATAACCATTAATTTATCTCCATAAATTAATTAATATGTTCAAAACATAAAATGATTGGCCCTAGGGCACAATCTCCAACAGCAACACCATTTACAAAATCATCTCCAAAATCCTGGTCAATAGGATGCAACCTTTCATTGGTCAGTGGATATCGCCTAACCAGAATGGTTTCATAAAAGGGAGACAAATTGCAGACAATATCACTTTAGTCAGTGAACTCATGCATTATATTCATAAGGAAAAAAAGAGCAAATCTCACTGGTGTGCCTTGAAGCTAGATATATCAAAAGCTTACGATAAGCTAGGATGGAATTTCATTAGAGCAGTCATGAGTAAGATGAATTTCCCTGTCTCCTTCTTGAATATGATCAATCAATGTATCTCCACGGTCAGCTACACTTTACTTCTAAATGGACACAAGGTTAGTTCTTTCACTGCTCAAAGAGGTCTTCGGCAAGGGGACCCCCTCTCCCCTTTCCTCTTTATCATTGCGGCGAACACTTTGTCAGCTCTTCTTCTTCAAGCTGAAAAGGGCAAGAAGATCCAAGCTATCCGGTTCGCAAATAGGGGTCCGACGATCTCTCACCTTATGTATGCAGATGACATCATTCTTTTCTTTAAAGCCAACCAGGACTCTTGCCAACAAATTTCTTCCATTCTGGACCTTTACTGCGGCTTTGCGGGGCAGGAGATTAACAAGGCAAAATCTCTCGCTGTTTTTAGTCCAAACACTCCGCGCCATTTCAGAAAATTTATGGCAAATACTTTGAAAATCAAGCATGCCAACCACTTGGGGAAGTACCTTGGCACCTATGTTGACGGGAAGAACCACAGAAAAAGAAATGCTACAGAACTCATTGATCGTTTCCAACACAGGCTACAAGGCTGGAAGGCTAATCTTTTGTCTCAAGCAGGCAGAACGGTCTTAATTCAAGTTGTGCTCCAAGCAGACCCGATTTATAAATTTTCTGTATTCCAGTTACCAAAGAAAGATACAGAGAAGATGGAATCTATCATGGTCGATTTCTTTTGGGGCTACAAACCTGAAGGAAAACGGATGCATCTCACCAACAAGCGGAGGCTTTTCACCCCTAAGTGTTCCGGCGGCATGGGGTTTAGACACCTCTCTGTGGTTAATGAGTCACTTCTTGCCAAACATGGTTGGAAGTGGATTACGTCTCCCTCTTCTCTCTCAAGCTCTTGGTTCCTTCATAAATATAAGAATCCAAATACGGAATTTCAATTCCGCAAAACGACTCAGGATACCTGGGTCTGGAGAGGTATACGTAACTCTCTTCCAATCATTGAGAATTATTTGTCTTGGCAGGTTGGCAATGGCGCCAATATTGATATCACTAGTAAATATTGGATGTTCCCTTGGGATGGTGACCCCGGTATCTACAAAGTTCAAGACCTTTTGGAGAATCAAGAATGGAATCACATTAAGTTGGAAGAACTTTACCCTTGGCACCAAATCATCCAAATCAAGTCTATCACCATACCTGTTACTCAGCACCAGGACTGTCTTGTATGGGGGGGGGGGGGGGGGGATTCTGGAAACTCCTTTTACCAAGGAAAATTCTCCTTTTTGTTTGGAAACTCATTAATAATGCTCTCCCTGTGGGTGACATTCTTAGAGCACATCACCTCAACAACAATATCACTTGTGTTTTCTGTCAAGATGAAACTGAGACTGTTGATCATCTCTTCATGCACTGCCACTTTGCCAGAGCAGTTTGGTTTGGGTCCCCCCTCAGCTTTGTTTTCATGCAGAACCAGACTATGACTCTTGCCCAACGGATCACTTCCTTCTGTGCTGATTGGCTTAAAGATGATGAACATAAGCGTTTCCTTCTTTCATGGTCCTTCGTCACCCTCCACAAAATTTGGGAATCGAGGAATAATCTGTATTGGCGAGGTGAAGCAGTCCATCCTATGCATCTCATTCAATCAATTCAAGGTGCTCTTGCATTTTACAGCAACTCCATAACTGCTAAAAGTTCAACTATTCAAAACAACCAGTTCGTTCACCGTCACAAGCCTTCAGAGGTCAGCCTTTCCCGTTCGCTGCTTGGAACATTTTCTTTCACAATGCTTCTCTCGTCCGAAGATCGGGACAACAGCAGATTCATCACCACCGTTCTGTGCCAAGGTGGAAACTGCCTTTTTGTTGCCGGAAAACGAACTACCAAATCTCTGCCAAAAGCAACAGAGATTCTTTATATGTGCAGAGAGACAGTTCTCAAATTGCGGGAACACTTATCTGGGAGCTTCGCTCTTGCTTTCTCTCATAAACATTTGGCACACAGTTTTAATCATGGTACCACTACAGCTAACGAAAGCATACTCATTAAGGACATCAAAAACCTTCTTTCTCATACTGATTGGAAGGTCTATCACGCCCCGGCGGCGCTTTCCAAGGAGCTTTTTAGTTGGCTTCCGTATTCTTACTTTCTCAGAGATAGGTTTTATGTTATTTTTCTGAACTTCCTTTATAAATGTTTAAAATACCTTTTCTAATTCAAAATCAATGCATTAGAACTCATTAAAATTTTCCATTAAACTCATACAAACTATTAATTTCAAGAAAACATGAAGATTTGCTCAAAAACCCCAATTTTCGTCACTTATGAACCCTAGAGTAAAAACAGTCCCAAAAGTTAATATTATGGAGATTTAAGAGCTTCTAGAGGTTCCCAACATGATATACTATCATCAATGGCTTCATTCCAACCAAGAAAATAAAGAAACAATGAAGGATTTGCTGATTTTCGAACACACCTCTGTTATGGCCGAAAATAGAAGCAAGAATGGTAGTGAGGATTTCCATCAACCATGGTATGATCTAGAGGGATGAATACATCATAAATTACTCCCAAACAGCAGGAATTTCATGTATATAGCAGCAAACTATGAACCAAAACCAGAAAAATTGATGGAAGATGGAAAAAGAAAGAAAGAGAGCAAACCAAGAAAAGAAGAGGAGGAAGACGGCGGTGGGCCACTGCTGGCCGGCGCACGGCGGGGCTGGAGGTGGCCGGAGGTGGTGCGCGGTGGTTTGGGCTGCTGGCAGGAGTGGAGGGCCGATGGGTGAAGTGGGAGGAGGAAGAAAATGGTGGAAGACAAAATGAACCCAAAATAAAGATGGAGGGGACCGTGTGGGCTGATTTGAGAGTGGCTGGGGCCATTTTGAAATTTTCAGAAGTTAGGGGACCAGATCTTATATTAAATTACAGTACCTGAAAAATTTTCATTTCTGAAAAAGCCCAAATTGTTTAAATCTTTCTAAAATAGTCCCGAAAATTCAAAATTTTAGAGATAAAGTTTCTTGACAAAATTTATATCGTTAGCTTCATTACAGAGAGTAGATTCAAAATATGAAATTTGTTTTTGAAAATTTTATCTCTAACATGTTTCAGTTCTTACTTAAAAATGTCTTTTGTCGGGTCCAAATAAAAACCCAGATGAAATTTTAAATTCTGTTTGCTCCCAAATTTTTACCACAAGCTAAATAAAATATTGGGATTTCAAATATGACAATTACAATTCTAAATTTCCGTGTTCACTAATTTCTAAAATTTATAACTCAAAACTCCTAATACTGGTTTAAAATTAGTTTAAAATTCTATCCAAAATTCAAAAAAATCACTAATTCCATTCTTGAACACCCAAAACTAAATTTTAAAACTCGGGATGTCACAGAAGCCTAGGCTTCCATCGATGAAAAAATGCTATTCTTATAAAGAGTGATATCAAGAGAAATGAAAGTTGTGTGTTGATACTTCAAATGAGAATGAGTTTATACATAAGCATGATTGAGCCATTGTACTTCTTTCAATCACATATTCCTTCCTTCAAATGAAATTTCTAAGTTGTATATCTATTTAAAATTTAGTCACAAGATTATTGTTACAACACGAGAGAGTTCACTCTCATTGTTTATCATTTTCAAATGGAAGTAGTGATGAGAGTCGTGATGACTGAAATGAAAATACGTGGGATTGATGGGAGTGATGAGACTAGAGAGACATGAGAGTTATGTGCTTCTTCATTCTCTTCAATAGCAATATAAAAATAATGAAAATATCTAATTTTTGATCCTTAATTTGTATCGAGTTAATAAATTAGTCTTTAATAATCAAATTATATATATAAGTTTATAATTATTACAATCGCCAACAACTTGGTTCCTCGGTTACATGCCATTCTTAAATTCAAGGCTTAGAAAGTATTAAATTAGTACAAATTTCGTGACTAAAAGGTACAAAATTAGTTCAAATTCATAAACTGATGGTTACTACTCAGCAAAGATCAGATTGTTTACAATTGTGAAATGTTTTAGAGATGAAATTTAGATTTTCTCTAAATAGATCAACACCAGTAGTTTATAAATTACACATTGAAATGTCCATCCAAACAATATATAGATACAATAAGAACCAATGTCTTTCTCCACCAGGTAGAGTCGGCTATATGGATCAAGTGACGACAACATGTTCTATCTTTATACATGCCAACAGTTAGGTTATAAATAGATAGATGATTCCGGATAGTTTCTTCAATTGTTTTATGAGGTCTTCCCCTTCTCTAGATTATTGGATTATCGTCCATTTGGTCAACTCTACGTATCGAGACCTCCATAGATTTTCTTTGTACATGCCCGGATCATCTAAACTGTGTTTCGACCAAAAAATATATAATAGCATTTTTTATCCTCCAATGGATAAAAATGAACTATTGTTTGGCTCAAAAAAAGTGTTATTTGGGTAAATATTTCAAAAAGTATCTTTATGTTTAAAAAATTATTTTTCTCTCACCTGCAATTTGTCATTGAGTTCATTAGAGATGTTTGTAATATTTAGAATTAGAGTAAAACAACTGATGAAATTCATGAAATATGAATGAACTCTAGTATAGTAACGGGTTTAAAGCCAATGATTACTTCAACCCAAACTGAAAAGGATGAAAGTTGGTCGATTCAAATCTAATTAAAAGTTTTAAATTAATATAAAATTTGAAACTATATCTGATATATATAATTTTATAATATTGAATTGAGGAGGACATATATGGAACTCAGAATGATTCAGTGTCTTCAATCCTAATATTAGCTTATTGACTTTACCATAAAATAGGCATAAAATCATTTCTATATCGTCAAAACTGATGCAATAATGGATCCTATTTTTCTTATATTGTCTTGCTACTATTCAAAATAAAAAAATTATCTATGTTACTAAATCATGAAAAACTAGAAATTTAGAGTGATTTTACAAAGAATATAAAGTATTAAGAGCTAACTAACACTAAGATCACCACACTTGGTTAGTTGGTTTTATAACCTCATACAGACAATATAAGCAGGGGCAGGTACAGGGGCAGATGGGCCTCAATATGTCAAATATCAATAAAATTTTACTACTTTCTTAAAAGAGATAGACAATAAATGAAAAAATTAAATTACATAAATAGAGACAAAACAAGCTAAGAGGTCTTGATTTGCTGCGTTATTATGTTTCTCTTTATAATTATATTTAATTTTAGTAATTGCAATATTGAAATTAGATTTTGTAATAAAAAAAATCCATTTACATATGTATAGTTAAGGAAGTAAAAATGTGTAATAAATGCCAGAAGAATTGAGGAGGTATTTGTTTCAATATATATAGAAAATAAGAAGAAAGTGCAACAGATGCTAGGGAAGGATGATTATAAAGTTATGTTACCTTGTGATTTTACATATATATAGTTGTATATTTGATCAGTCGCCCACATCAGTTAAACATACAAGCACTTCCCTACCATCCAACATATACTAAGCTTTGAAAGAGCTAAATCTACCATCTCTCAAGATCAAGCCTCTAACTTATTCTGTATTATGTCACCTCAAGAGGCAAGGCTTTATAATTTCTTTCTAAGTTTATTTTATTTTATTTTTGTTTGATTTTTATTTATTGCTTTTTAAGGTTTGTTTTTTTTTCTTCCTCATCAAAATCTTTTATTTCATTATTATTATTATTATTTAATTTTTGTTTTATTTAAGTTTAATAATTTTAACAAAAGTTTAGGCAATATACATATTGTTTCCTAAAAACTTTCCTTTTGATGATAGACTTTTTAGGGTATNCTCTAGTATATATAGTAACGGGTTTAAAGCCAATGATTACTTCAACACAAACTGAAAAGGATGAAAGTTGGTCGATTCAAATCTAATTAAAAGTTTTAAATTAATATAAAATTTGAAATTATATTTGATATATATAATTTTATAATATTGAATTGAGGAGGACATATATGGAACTCAGAATGATTCATTGTCTTCAATCCTAATATTAGCTTATTGACTTTAATATAAAATAGGCATAAAATTATTTCTATATCGTCAAAACTGATGCAATAATGGATCGTATTTTTCTTATATTGTCTTGCTATTATTCAAAATAAAAAAAATTATCTATGTTACTAAATCATGAAAAACTAGAAATTTTGAGTGATTTTACATAGAATATAAAGTATAAAGAGCTAACTAACACTAAGATCACCACACTTGGTTAGTTGGTTTTATAACCTCATACAAACAATAGAAGCAGGGGCAGATGGGCCTCAATATATAAAATATCAATAAAATTTTACTACTTTCTTAAGAAAGATAGACAATAAATGAAAAAATTAAATTACATAAATAGAGACAAAACAAGCTAAGAGGTCTTGATTTGCTGCGTTATTATGGTTCTCTTTATAATTATATTTAATTTTAGTAATTGCAATATTGAAATTAGATTTTGTAATAAAAAAAAGTCCATTTATATATGTATAGTTAAGGAAGTAAAAATGTGTAATAAATGCAAGAAGAATTGAGGAGGTATTTGTTTCAATATATATAGAAAATAAGAAGAAAGTGCAACAGATGAATTGATGAAATAATATAATCATATTATATTGAATTGATGAAATAATATAATCATATTAATGCATGTATAATATTAGATTTCATCCATCTTGACAAGGTAAATCTTGCTTTTACAACGTAACAAACTAAAATTTTCATTTACTGATAAGATTTAAATGGTCATTAAGTATTATTGATTTGTCAAATTAAATTTGTTTTATTAATATCTAGTTCCCGTGATTATATTGAATTGATGAAATATATGTATAATTTATCCTCATGGTAGATATTGTGTAAAAAGTGAAATTCATTAATAGCAAATGTAGGAAATGTGGAGCATTATATGGGCTCAGGTTACCGAGGGCATGAAAGACTTAATTATGTTCTGCTATAAATTCTTATCGCATTGAAACCAAGAAATAAATATAGAAAAGAAAATGGAAGAAATAGACAAATTTTATGTTGAGAATAAAAAGACAAGAGTGCTGAAACCAAGGTTGTTAAAATCGGGAGTTTAGGTAAAATCAAAGAGGGGAGGTAAAATCGGATCGTAAAATTGTAAAAGTTTACCTAAATATAATTAATAATTTTTTTAATCATACATATTTCACTTAATCAATTTAAATGTATGAAAACTTCTACAAATATCCCAATATTTTCTCTATCAACTTCATCATAATTTTTTCTATCATCTTCCCATCATCATCATCATCTGCTCCATCTTTCTCATCACCATTTTGCTCCACATTTTTTTTATAAAAACTGGTCCAGAAAAAATGAAATATGGTCCAGCACTCCAGCCCTAAAAGACATATGGCCCAAAGCTAAATAGCCCATTCTGATTAATACCAATCCCTACTTAACCCTAAGTGCATCAACCTTACTACTTGGTTTTGTACTTCTTGCTACCACCGCTTGCTTTCTTCTTATGCGTTCTTCTTTTGAATTCTTCTTCTGCATTCTTCTTCGGCATTTGTTGCACTTTGTGAGAGAGACAAAAAAATATAAACATTATCTTTGCGTTTGCTCTGAACTATGCGTTTAGTTGACAATCGGCCGACAATGGCGAGTCGGCGATAATCGGCGGTCATTCACGGCTTGTCTCCGCCGCCATCCGTCACTCCCTCTGCCTGCAAGATTATCAAGGTTTGTCTTTGCCCGCGTTGAACTTGTGAACTCGGTCCAAATTCGCGATTTTATGAGAGTTTGATCGAGTTCAACCCGATTTCACCCCATGAACGATTCTAGGTGCGATTCAACTCGATTTTGGGGGTGAAATCTCGATTTTAGTGATTTTAAGTGTTAAATCGTGATTTTAACAACCTTGGTTGAAACTAAAGTCATTTGAAGATTTTTACGAAGCGTTGAAGATAAAGAAATTTTTGTTACATGAAGCAACGACGACCATCGTCCAAATAACCTTAAAGATGCAACAACAAAACTCAAAAAAGGTGTTATTCCTCCTCCTTATTTATTCTATTAATTTATTTTATTGATATATTTTGTTACTTATGAATCATTTGCATATGTTTTTATCATAATGATGATTGATGAGCATGTTCCAACTTTTATTGGTATGATATTGATCTATGGTCAAAATATCATTTTAGTTTTCAAACTATTAGGTAAATTTCATTTTGTCCTAAAATTATTTTTTATTTTATTTTGGTCCTCAAACTTTCAGTCGTTTAGAAGTTTTGACCTAAATCATGTTTTCTTCTATTTTGTCCTAAAAATTCATTTTGTCATAAAATTATTTTTGTCCTAAATGAGGCTTTTTTATTTTGACCTAGGTAAATTTCATTTTGTCCTAAAATTATTATTTTAATTTTGGTCCTCAAACTTTGAGACGAATAGAATGCCACCATGTTTGTCCTAAATGATGTTTTGACCACTCATCAATATCACACGAATAGAAGTTGAAACAATAAAACTTATGCTTTGATTGCTTTATGCCATGTGAAAGTATTTTTGAGGTAGAAGTTTATGAATCTTTTTTTTTTTTACTAATTGAAACATGCAATAATTTGTACAACAGTTTATGTTACTATGTGTCTGCCAGGGATTTCCAGAAGCTCGTCCAGCTCCTCCTTGAACCATATCATTATTACCCCATGGTCGAGGGTTAGAATTATGAATTGGAGGACCCCATGGTTTTGCAGCACTGCTTCTTCTCTGGTCTGAAAACCAAACACCAAGCAATGCACATATATATATATATACTAGTGGTGTTTGCCTGCGTTGCATGCGTTATATAAATTCATATATTTGTCTATTTTGTATTGGTCTAAAAGGAAGATTAATTTACATATTAGTCCCTCAAATATTAATTGAACTTAATTTGGATCCCTAAGTTATTTTTCATTTTAAAATTTCTATTTTGTTTTGCGTTAATTTCTTTCATGATTTTAATGTTTTATGTCTTTAACTCTATGTTTGTCTACTTTCTTGGACAAAACAGCCCTTATTTTTTGGTATTTTTGTTCTGTCATTTCCAATTCATTTATTAGGTGTTGTTTTAGGGTTTTTTTAGGTCAACTGTACAGCTTAGAGTATCGATTGAGCAAATTAGAAACTTTAAAACATAATTGATCTTAGCTTTTAAATGAAAATTTTTCCTTTTCATCACTTATGTCACGCAACTATATACATTATAATACTAATATCATCACCTATGTTTTATTTTAAAGTGTAATTTTTGTTTTTAATTCGGAATGCATTCAATTTTTTTTTCCTTCATTCTTTTATCATGCTTTCGTGTCTCGAAATGTTCTTGTTTTGCCATTGTTTAAGAAAATAGGACAACTTTCTAATTTTAATAGTTTTAAGTCAAGTAGTTTAATTTTCTTTTTCACTCAAGATATTGGTAATGAAATAAATATACAGTTTGAGACCTAATTAAATCTATTATAAGAGTTAAATTAGGAAATATTCATTTAGAGGTTATATATATATATATATATCACTTAAAGATGCTTTCAATCCTTAAAGTCATGAATATGGGTGTTTTCCTTTTTACTCTTGATATCTAATTTAGAATTGTTTTTAATTTTAAATTTAAAGGTTTCAAATTCTTTTCCAATTTGATTAAAGAAGCTTTGGTGTCATACTTTTTGGAGAATCATCAAAAGACCAACCATGGAGCATTTAATTTGAAATTGGGATAAATGCAATAGAGATTCTATTAATGTACCTTTTTCTCATAAAAGGTAGGAAATACTCAAACACCCAAAAAACAAGAACAAGAGTATTTGAAAGAATAAGATATCAAATGATGGAGCCTAAAGAACCACTAACATTTGAGAATCACCAAAACGCCAACCATGGAGCAATTATTGATCAAAGTAATAATATTAAGATTCTCAATTGATATATGAATTAGGACATACCACATAAACAATTAAATGTACTCCATTAATCATTCAGTAAACTGCTTCATGCAGTATAAATATCATTCAAGTAATCAAAGGCACCCCTCTCAATAAAACAGAAAAGGTTCATATCCCTATCTTATCACATATATAATTTACTACTAAAGTATTAATCTCATGAAAAGATGTCCCTTCCATGTACTGAATAATAAAGTAGATGGTGAAAAATCACAAAATAGCAACTAAGGCCAAATAGACACTAAGATCATTTTGTCACGTATATCAAAATAAGTACCAGGACATACAACAACAATTCTACAACAAAATGTTTAACCAGAAATTATAAGACTTCTTTAGTTATGACAACAGTGTGGCAATCAGATTCAATTATGACGTTTTTAATATTCAACTCTATTGCCATTTCGATCCCTTTATGAATTTCCCAAAGTTTTGCAAGTAGTGAGCTACCATAGCCAATAAAGAAAGTGAAAGCTGTTAGAAAAATTCAATTAGAATCTCTAATAAATCTTGTCTTCAAGTTTTTAAATTTGACTAAACTATCTTTATCCTTCTTGCCCAATCCATTGCTCCAGCGATTTGGGCTTGAATCCCTGCAAGTATGAATATTCAGATTGTAAGTAATCTAAAATCAATTGAATCATTTTGATCCAAACTGATTCAAACTCACTAAAACAGATCAAGTGATTAGATTAATTGGAGAGCACTTCCAATTCCTCAAAAAGGCAAAAACCGTCGTGTGAGTCGAATCCTAGTTTATGCAAGGCAGTAAAGAGGAGTGAAATGAGAAGAAAATGAATCAGGTACAAAAACATCCCACAAAACACAACACCAGCATGTTGGTCATCAACACACAAAGACCAAAAAGCTAAGAGGTCTTGATTTGCTGCGTTATTATGTTTCTCTTTTTAATTATATTTAATTTTAGTAATTGCAATATTGAAATTAGATTTTGTAATTAAAAAAAAAATTCATTCATATATGTATAGTTAAGGAAGTAAAAATGTGTAATAAATGCCAGAGGAATTTAGAAGGTATTTGTTTCAATATATATAGAAAATAAGAACAAAATCCAACAAAGGCCAGTGAAGCATGCTTATAAAGTTATGTTACCTTGTGATTTTATATATATATAATTGTATATTTGATCAGTCCCACATCACTTAAACGTACAAACACTTCCCTACCATCCCTTTATAAATAGGTATCTGCTTCTCTTCCCTCAACAAATACTAAGCTTTGAAATAGCTAAATCTATCATCTCTCAAGATCAAACCTCTAACTTATTCTGCGTTATGTCACCTCAAGAGGTAAGGCTTTATAATTTCTTTCTCATCACAATATTTTATTTTATTACAATATTTTATTTTCTTCCTCATCACAATATTTTATTTTATTATTATTTTTATTTAATATGCATATTGTCTCCTATAATTATTTTAGGTTAACTTTCCTTTTGATGAGAGACTTTTTAGGGTATATTATATTTTTCTTATAAATCAAATAAACTAAACCAGTGTATGCTTTTGAAATTCAGTTTTTCAAAATATGTCTTGTCGACCATTTTTAATTTTTTTAAAAAATTGAAAATTAAATTTTACCTTTTTATAACAAATTTGACGATAAATTTAATTTCTTTTTCTTCGAAAATGTTATTAACATTTTTTTATCAAACATGAAACATAATTTAAATTTAAGTGCATAACTTTAATCACATATAACTATAGCGTCAATAATATAATTGAAAAGCTACTGCTAATATGCTACTATTAGTAGGAGTAGTGGCTATTAAAATTTATAGAATTTGATGAGGTAGAAATCAATTAGTATACTTATACGTTTTCATAATTGTTTAAGATGATGGTTTAACTTCATGATACCAATTTTAAGGCATATTGAAGATTGTGATTGTGTTTGTATGATGTTATTCTAATTTATTTTGATCATAATGGTTTGTCATATATACCTTTGCTAGCTTGCCTCCCATTTTATCATCTTTAATTTCTCTGTCAACCATCTCTAATTCATGCTAAACTATATTAGTGCATGTATAATATAAGATTCCTTCCATCTTGACAAGGTAAATCTTGCTTTTACATCATAACAAATTAAAGTTTCATTTACTGATGAGATTTAAATGGTCATTAAGTATTATTATTTTGTCAAATTAAATTTGTTATATCAATATCTAGTTCCCATGATTATATTGAATTGTTGAAATATATGTATCATTTATTCTCATGGTAGATATTGTGTAAAAAGTGAAATTCATTAATAGCAATTGTAGGAAATGCAGAGCATTATATGTGCTCGGGTTACCGGGGGCATGAAGGAATTAACTACAAATTCTTATCGTATTGAAACAAAGAAATAAATATAAAAAAGAAAATGCAAGAAACGCACAAATTTTATGTTGAGAATAAAAAGACAAGAGTGTTGAAACCAAGTTTGTTAAAATCAGGAGTTTAGGTAAAATAAAAAAGAAGAGGTAAATTCGTATCGTAAAACCGTAAGAGTTTATCTAAATATAATTAATAACTTATTTAATCATACATATTACACTGAATCAATTTAAATGTATGAAAACTTCTATAAATATCCCAATATTTTCTCTATCAACTTCATCATAATTTCTCTATCATCTTCCCATCATCATCTCCTCCATCTTTCTCATCACCATTTTTCTCCACATTTTTTTTATAAAAACTGGTCCAGAAAAAATGAAATATGTTCCAGCACTCCAGCCCAAAAAGACATATGGCCCAAAGCTAAATAGCCCATTCTCATTAATTCTAATCCCAACTTAACGCTAAGTGCATCAACATTACTACTTGGTTTTGTGCTTCTTCCTTCCGCCGCTTGCTTTCTTCTTCTGCGTTCTTCTTCTGCATTTTTCTTCTGCGTTTGCTGCACTTTGTGAGAAAGACACAAAATTTAAACATTATCTTTGCATTTACTTCGATCTATGTGTTTAGTTGACAATCGGCAGACAATGGCGAGTCGGCGATAATCGGCGGTCATTCACGGCTAAATCACAATTTTAGTGATATTAAGTGTTAAATCGTGATTTTAACAACCTTGGCTAAAACTAAAGTCATTTGAAGATTTTTACGAAGCGTAGAAGATAAAAAAAATTTTGTTACTTGAAGCGACGACGACCATCGTCCAAACAACCGCAAAGATGCAACAACAAAACTCAAAGTGTTATTCCTCCTCCTTATATATTCTATTAATTTATTTTATTGATATATTTTGTTACTTATGAATCATTTGCATATGTTTTTATCATAATGATAATTGATGAGCATGTTCCAACTTCTATTGGTATGATATTAATCTGTGGTCAAAATCTCATTTTAGTTTTCAAACTATTAGGTAAATTTTGATTTTGTCCTAAAATTATTTTTTTATTTTATTTTGGTCCTCAAACTTTCAGACAAATAGAAGTTTTGACCTAAATCCTGTTTTCTTTTATTATGTCCTAAAATTTCATTTTATCATAAATTGTTTTTGTCCTAAATGAATCTTTTTTATTTTGACCTAGGTGAATTTCATTTTCTCCTGAAATTATTTTTTTATTTTATTTTGGTCCTCAAACTTTGAGACGAATAGAACGCCACCATATTTGTCCTAAATGATGTTTTGACCACTGATCAATATCAGACGAATAGAAGTTGAAACAATCTCATAAATAATCACTATGATAAAAACTTATGCTTTGATTGCTTTATGCCATGTGAAAGTATTTTTGAGTTAGAAGTTTATGAATCTTTTTTTTTTTGACTAATTAGTTCTTTATGATTGAGATAAACAAATTGAAACATGCAATAATTTGTACAACAGTTGGTGAAGTTATTATAGGTTAATCATAAAAGAAGGCTTCTTTGGTCAAGATGGAACATCAAACTACTCTTCTAGGCTTGATAATCTCATGATTATAGCTTCAAAATGTTGAAGGTACAATGGGATGAATCTTGTAGGAAATCAAGCTTAAGAGCAAAAGAAAATACCAGAAGTGAAGAATTGGAATGTGAGGTAAAGAAAATGCTAGAAGCCACTACGATTTTTGAGGTTCAAGAGAGACCTTAAGATTAATGTTTGGGATGTGAGTAAAAGATCATAGAAACACACATGTTGGTACTAGCTCACATTTTAATATTTTGGGAATGTTGAGTAAATTGATTTTACTAGTTCCCATAATTACTGATAAATATCTACCATGCATAGTGTCTTCAAAGAAAAATACAAATTTCTAATATATATATATATTAATTAATTGCCAAGTGCGAACCAGAAATCTATATATATATATATATCAATAAGAAAGATGAAGGAAATAAAGTTTTAGCCGTTTCTCTGTAGTTTGTTGTATCACATACGAATTTGATTAATATATTAATTATCAAGAAGGGACTTAAAAAATGAACACAAGGTTAACGATTTTAATCTTTTAGGAACTAAAAGAGTACATCGTTTAAATTTGTTGCGATTAAATTATGTATTTCAAACCTTTCAGGGACTGAGTTGTCAACTCATAAAACTTGACATGTTGGTGATCTTTCAAGAACTGAATTGTTTGTCTACACTAAAATATATATATATATATATGATAAAAATTTACTATAAACAAATGTTGGATTGTGTAATTAATAAAAAAAATAACATTTGCGTATTTATAGTTAAGGATGTTAAATCGCATAATAGCTATAGGTTGGATTGAGGAAATTCTTGTTTATCCAATGAGCAATGCACTAATTCTAGATCAGAATTTAAAACTTGTTATGTCTCACATAATATTAGACACTCTTTGAAATAGAGATACAAGTGCAACTTGTTTTTTTGCGACATGCGCAATTACAATAAACGCAATTCAATCGCAACCTCAACCACAATTTGTAAGGCCAATTAGTATACACATAGTGGTTTTAATTTTAGCTTGTGAAAAATTTTTGCCACAGAAACTCAAATTTTTGCCACAAAAGGGCTTTACCAGTGAAATTATTTTGCCACCCGATTCATTCCCAATAGTGGTGCCACCAAAGCCTTCATTGGCGAAAAAGCATTTCGCCACTGAATCTCCCTTTTGCTGGCAAAATTATTAGCCATCGAAAGTATAAAATATTGCCACAAAAAATTGTCATTCATTCAAGGTATCAATTGGTGGAAAAATAATTCTCCACCAAAGCTATTGGTGACAAACTAATATTCGCCATTGAAAGTATCGGTGATAAAACTTCTCTTGCCAATATTTGTTATTGGTGTCAAAATGACTTTCGCAATTAGTACCTTTTGTTGGAAAATTGTATTTCGTCACCAATGCTCTATTTAGAAAAAAAAAAACAATAAATAATGTTATATGCCATTAGTCATTTAATGACAAATTTAATTTATTTGTCACTAATATTTTCGTATAAATATATATAACAAAAATATTAGCTTAATTAACATACAATTTATTTAAAACAAAATAAGTAGTATATAAAACAAAACCAAGTATTCTACAAACAGATAAACTTTAACATCCTAATTTAAGTAGAAAAAAAGTTGAATTCCAAAATCACATAATTATAACATAAATGGTATCGATAAGAAGTTGGCCTTTCAAAAAGAAAATTTAAAAAAAGTCACAAACTCAAATGATGAAAATAATTCAACGGCATTATATATATATATATGTGTGTGTATGTATGTATACAGGATGGCAAAAGCAGAATTGGAATAAAAGCATTAGATAGTGTCACAAATTACAAATAATCTACAAATAGAGAAGATTTCAAAGTTGTCAAGTTTCGCTGCTAATGTCAATGCTACGTTTGTTCAAGATAAGACAAAATACATTCAAGATCGTTTGTTCATAAACGATAAGACAAAAATGCAGAAGAAATAAAGTAGCTCCAAAACATGAGCATCAATAAGCAATAGAACTTTTAACAACACAATATATGAAATTATTAGTTTACCTGTGATTATTAATATATATCCTCTAAATTCAATAAACAAGGCACTTGAAATATATGTATATGTCCAAAAATAAACTTGTTAACATTAAGAGAGCAAAGTTGGGCACCAAGGGGAACACATGTTCATCAATTTGTGGTAAATTTCATTTTGTACTAAAATTTTTTTTTTTTTTTTTATTTTGGGCCTCAAACTTTTAGACGAATAGAAGTTTTGACCTAAATCATGTTTTCTTTTATTATGGCCTAAAATTTCATTTTGTCCTAAATGAAGCTTTTTTATTTTGACCTAGGTAAATTTCATTTTGTCCTAATTTTTTTTTATTTTATTTTAGTCCTCAAACTTTCAGACGAATAGAATGCCACCATGTTTGTCCCAAATGATGTTTTGACCATTGATCATTGTCAGACGAATAGAAGTTGATAAAATCTCATAAATAATCATTATGATAAAAACTTATGCTTTGATTGTTTTATGCCATATGAAAGTATTTTTGAGGTAGAAGTTTATGAATCTTTTTTTTTTGACTAATTAGTTCTTCATGATTGAGATAAAACAATTTGAAACATGCAATAATTTGTAGCTCAATAATTTCGCCACTTATGCTCAGTAATCTTTGGTCTAGATGGAACATCAAACTCCTCTTCTAGGCTTGATAATCTCATGATTATATCTTCAAAATGTCGAAGGTACAATGGGATGAATCTTGAAGGAAATCAAGCTTAAGAGAAAAAGAAAATGCCAGAAGTGAAGGATTGGAATGTGAGGTAAAGAAAATGCTGGAAGCCACCACTATTTTTGAGGTCCAAGAGAGAGTTTAAGATTAAAGTATGAGATGTGAGTAAAAGATCATAGAAACACACATGTTGGTACCAGATCACATTTTAATATTTTAGGAATGTTGAGTAAATTGATTTTACTAGTTCCGATAATTTGTGATAAATATATACCATGCATAGTGTCTTCAAAGAAAAATACAAATTTCTAATATATATATTAATTAACTACCAAGTGCCAACCAGAAATTTATATATATATATATATATATATATCAATAAGAAAGAAGATGGAAATAAAGTTTTAGCCGTTTCTCTGTAGTTTGTTGTATCACATACGAATTTGATTTATATATTAATTATCAACAAGGGACTTCAAAATTGAACACAAGAATAATGCATGGGTTGGGCTTTCATTTCAGTCTCAAACAAACTCAATGATTTATTAGATATGAATGAGTCTATATATGACATGAACCTAACTATCTCATTATGTTCTTATGAAATAAAATATTGAGTAAACTAATAATTCGGTCTTTGAAATATTACTGAGCTACCAACTCATTCCTTAAAAGATTGAAAAATACAGTTTAGTCCTTGAAAGATTAAAATAGTATATTTGTTACTCCTTTTCATGGACTAAATAATATACCATTTTAATCTTTTAGGAACTAAAATATTACATCGTTTAAATTTGTTGCAATTAAATTGTGTATTTCAAACCTTTCAGGGGCTGAGTTGTCAACTCATAAAACCTGACATGTTGGTGATCTTTCAAGTACTGAATTGTTGGTCTACTCTAAAATAAATAAAGGTATATATATGATAAAAATTTACGATAAACCAAGTTGTATTTTGTAATTAATAAAGAAAAAAACATTTTCGTATTTATAGTTAAGGATGTTAAATTGCATAATAACTATAGGCTGGACAGAGGAAATTCTTGTTTAAATTATTGTTTATCCAATGAGTAATGCACTAGTCTAGATCACAATGTAAAACTTTTTATGTCTCACATAATATTAGACACTTTGAAATAGAGAGACAAGCGCAACTTTTTTTTTTTTGCAACATCCGCAACTGCAATAAAGGCAATTCAATCACAACCTCAACCACAATTTATAAGGCCAATTAGTATACATATAGTGGTTTTAATTTTTGCTTGTATATTCAATTCCTAAATAAATTGTTAAAACAAAGTTGGGGCAAGTTAATGTCAATTCTGATTCAATTTATGCTCTTTTGTTTCCAATTGGTTTCCATCTTTTGCTTCTTCGGTTTCTAACTTAAATATAAATTTATTCATCTATTATTAAAAAGAACACAAAGAACTCTTAGGCACACTAAAGCAACTGTTCTTACTTTGATTGTGAATGTGAATGTGAGTACATATAATAGAGAAGGATCAATCACATTTTTATAGCCCAAATGTGAATACATATAATAGAGAAGAATAATCAATCACATTTTTATAGCCCAAATTATCTGACTATGTCATAACTAAAACATGGAATAAAAGACAAATCACATTTCACAGACACTTAACTGATTAGCACAGTACTTTTGCAGTCTTCCTAAAAACATTCACTTTCACATTCTAGTTCTTTTTGAGATCTAGTTTGTTTAAACGTGATTGGGCCCTTGTCTAGAAAATACAACTTGGTTGAAATTCTAATTTGTCTGTACTTTTTTCCATCAGTTATGCAATGACTTAAACTACTTAATCTCATATGTTTCTTCAA
Source organism: Chamaecrista fasciculata (assembly GCA_003254925.1). NCBI lineage: Eukaryota > Viridiplantae > Streptophyta > Magnoliopsida > Fabales > Fabaceae > Chamaecrista > Chamaecrista fasciculata. The sequence continues at coordinate 22,254 of QANZ01043682.1, forward strand.
TCAAGTTTTTGAGTTGTCTCCATTTTTCTTGATTCATGTGCAATTCACTCTCATTGTTAAAGTTTTTCCAAGTGAAGAATCTTTTGCTAGATTTGAGTTACAAAAAACGAGGGTGTTTGGCGGTGAAAAAGTTTTGCCACAGAAACTCAAATTTTCGCCACAAAAGGGCTTTGCTAGTGAAAGTATTTTGCCACCCGGTTCATTGCCAATAGTGATGCACCAAAGCCTTAAGTGGCGAAAAAGTGTTTCGCCACTGAATCTCCCTTTTGCTGGCCAAATTATTAGCCATCGAAAGTATACAATATTGCCACAAACAATTGTCATTACTCATTCAAGGTATCAATTTGTGAGATCCCAGAATTTGGAATTTAGTGTTGAGGGTTTAGTTGTGAGGTCTTGGGATATAGAATAGAGATTTGAGAGAGATTAAAGTAGTATTAGAAGTGGTCAATGTTTCAGATAGAGTTTTGGGCTTAAGAGCTTTTGGATTAGAATTTTTAGAAATTAGTAAACCCAGTAAGATAGAATTTTAATTGTCATATTTGAGATCCTCGTCTTTTATTGAGCTTGTGGTAAAAATTTGGGAGCAAACGAAGTTAAAAATTTCATCTGGGTTTTCCTTTGGACCCGACAAATAATACTTTCGAGTAGGAATTGAAAGATTTTAGAGATAAAATTATCAAAAACAAATTTCACATTTGGAATCTACTCTTCAAAACGAAGCTAATGATATAAAGTTTGTCCAAAATATCTATTTCTAAAAATTTATGTTTTTAGGGACTAATTTGAAAAGATTTGAACTTTTCTGGGTATTTCTGTAATTTCAACCTTAAAGGCTCTACATCAGAATTCCTTTCCCCCTTGATTTTCTGAAATTAAAATGAAGACCCCACAGCCACATAAAAAAAAAACACACGACTCTCACTTCTTTTTCCTCCAAAAAAGCTTCTCCCTCCTTCTTCTAGACTCTTCACAGATGACGTCGCGGCCACTGCTGGGCGTCAGAGAACATCGCCGGCGGCCTCCCCCTTGGTGGTGGTCGTCCATCCTCCCTTGGTTTGCACCTCTCCTCCATTTTTTTTCTCTCTTTTCCATTCATGGGTTTAAATTGGTTTCTTATATGGTTTTCTTCGAATTTCTGCTGGTTTCTTGACATTAGTTAATCATTGAGCTGCACCCTTCATTCTTCCCACCTCCATTTTCATCTTGGAAGCCACATGAGCTTGGGCAACCTCCTCCATTCTTCATTTTCGGCCATAACAGAGGTGTGTTAAAAAATCAGCAAATACTTCATTGTTTCTTGATTTTCTTGGTTGGAATGAACCCATTGATGATAGTATATCATGTTGGGAACCTCTAGAAGCTCTTAAATCTCCACAATATTAAGTTTTGGGACTGTTTTTACTCTAGGGTTCATAAGTGACGAAAACTGGGGATTTTGAGCAAATCTTTGTGTTTTCTTGAAATTCATAGTTTGGATGAGTTAAATGGAAAATTTTAATGAGTTCTAATGCATTGATTTTGAATTTGGAAATTTATTTTAAAATTTGGTTATTATAGGTAAAACTTTAAAGTTGCAATTTGGTCCCTAATGGTGATTTTGATGAACTAAATGAATTTCTTAGAAGTTGCATCACACTCTTGGTTTTTAAATTGTGATAAGCATAGTGTGCAAGTTTAATAGAAAGGAAAGAATGTGTCAAGTTGTGAGATTGAGTTGTACTCTTGATTTTAAAATTTGTTTATGAACTAATCTCAACATTTGGATTTCAAAACACATACTAAAGCTCCCAAATGGCTTACCCAAGTCTCTTTGTTTAATTTCTTGGTTGAGGCATGCTAAGATTCATGGAAATGTGGGAAGGGGTAAGATAAGTCCTAGATAGTGTGTTCTTAGGTGAACTAGGGGTGTTGCAAGATAAGGTTTTCAAGTTTAGAGAATTGTACTTTTTTCGGGTCTTTGGATCAAGCTCTTGAATGGTGATGCTCAATGACATTTTGGTTGTAATTATGCTCTTAGATGCTTGCTTTGGTTATTGGAAGGAAGCATGAAGGTTATGGAGTCCAATCTATCGATTAAGGTGAGTGGCTTTCTTATCCTTGTCCCTTGAGGGTTTGTGCCTATAAATATGCTATACTTGAGCGTAAATGGATTGATTAAACTATTTTAGAAATTGTGCTATTAATGAGATGTTATTGATTAAATAATTTGATTGAGAAATAGATGTGTATGCTTAAGCTCCCCTGTGAAGGGTTGAGACAGATGATACGATTATTCCCTCCTAGTGATGAGTTGAGATAGAAGATTGAATAAATTAAACTGACTATGTGAGATTGAATTGTTGTGGTCAGTAATTGTGTGGATTCCATCTCGTGATAATGAGGGGTAAAATTACATGCATGATTGACATCCAACGCATGAGCTTCTTGGTCGAGCTGCCTTGATGTAAATATATGGAATTTTTTATGTGTATCTTAGTATTATTTAAAATGTAGATTTATGTTGATGGTAATATTTAATTTTTACTCAAAGTGTTGTATGTTCTGAGTTGACTAAACTGTGCTTGCGCTTGTGTTTGTGATTGTGCTTGTGTTTGTGTTTGTGTTTGTGTTTGTGATTGTGATTGTGATTGTGATTGGTTTTGCATTGTGTGTGCGCTCGCTCTCTCATAGCTCTAGCTACGATATTGACTGTACATCTTTACTTTGGTGTGTGCTTTACCATTGATTGTTTGGGAAATGAATGAGATAATGCTCCCGATGGGTTGAAAAGCTGTGTGCGGTCCACACGAGTTGAGATAATGCTGTGTGCGCTCCCGATGGGTTGAAAAGTTGTGTGCGATCCCCACGGGTTGAGATAATGTTGTGTGCTCCCGATGGGTTGAAACGCTGTGTGCGGTCCCCACGGGTTGAGATAATTATGTGTGCGCTCCCGATGGGTTGATAAGCTGTGTGCGGTCCCCACGGGTTGAGATATTGTTCTGTGCGCTCTTGATGAGTGGAGGCAAAATGAAAATACTGATATGGTACTTTACTTGTGAATCATATGTGATGGTTAGTTGACTTATGGATTGTATTGGAATATTGCTTGTTGAGAAATTGATGATTGTGCGATGTTTAAACTGATATTATTCTTATTAAACATTTAAGTACCTTTGATGGATAGAATGATATCAATTATATTGTTATCGTGTCACTGACTACCTTACGGGTAGATAATGTTATTGATGAAATTGTTGTTTGGTCATTCATGGTTTTATAAACTACTTTTCGAACGAACAGTGATTTCATTGTGATCGGTACTTCAAAAATGCATATATCTCTACCTGATTACTTTTAGTTAAAACGTTTTTTCAATGCTATATTTCTAATATTGCAAAGAGTATGATTTGAAAGAGATCTATATTTTATCTTCACGATGTCTTTATCTAATATTTAAATCTCTCATGGGCCCTCTTTTCGCTCAAGGGTCTTAGAGAATTTATTTGTAAAATCCTTATGATTTATGAGTTTTGGGTGATCGAAACATTTTATCTGAGTTTGGATCCTTGAAAGGTGTTTTAAAATACTTTATAATTAGTTTCCTATTCTAAAATTCTTTTTAACAAAATATAAAATTTTGTTATTTTCTCGGCGAAAAATATTTTCTTCTCAAAGGAATTTTCAAAGTATGTTTCCTTAAACTCCTTTAATCTCAAGATTTTCTCAAATCCATGATTGTTCTTATATTTTAAGTTATTTTCAAAGTTTTCCATTTTTCAATAGTTTCTTGTCTTGTTATGATACATCGTTTAATTGTTGCAATAAGCTGAATTATTTTAGTTTAACAAATGATATTATAAATTACTTGTTGCTAATGATTACTGATTTGGTTGGTGACCCCTTCTCCTTACGTGGTGGTGCCCTACACAAGGACTAGGATGGGTTAGCCGCTCACTGAGTTTCTACTCACCCCAAGTTTAACATTTTTCAGATACAGGTGAATGTCAAGTGTTAACTTTTGCTCCGAGAGAGTTATTTAGAAGCTCAAGTCATCATTTGTGTGGGTGTTTTATTCATTGAATAGGATGGTGGTAAAATTCTAGATTGTCAGCTCCACTAGTACTTAGGGAGGGGATTCATAAATTTACTCAATATTTTGTGTGACTCGCCGAAGCCCTAGTTAATTTGGCAATGTATCATTATTTAATAATTTGTGACAATGTTTGCTTTGATAGATTGACGGAAAAGTGCAAGTGAAGGATGAACAATGTAAGTCCAAGTATCGTTTAGTATAATTGTGTATAAAGTGAATTATTATGTTGCTATTGTGTTTTTGATATGAAATGATTGTGGGTAGGCTAACGGCATGGGATAGACCCATTTTCGTGCTGGTCACGTGCTCCTATTTAGGGGGCGGGGGGGGGGGGGGTCGTTGTTGGAGATTGTGCCCTAGGGCCAATCATTTTATGTGAAATGTTATGAACATTTGGATTAATTTATAGAGATAAATTAATGTGTTATCATAATTAGCATGTTTACTATGATAGCGTCCGTGATTAATTATGAGATAATTAATCTAAATTTGTCCCTGGTCGATTCTTTTCGTGGAACGAAAATGAACTAAGACCAGCATGACCTCGGTTCATAGAGATGCATGCACTAGATGTTGGGACGAGAGTCATGGTGCAATTATGTAAGGGGTTACGAGTTGCTGGACTGACCCGGAGAGTCCTGCATGGGTTTAGTCGTCAGCTTGCCTCTCCTGTACACCTGTCGCGATGCCTTAGACCTGAGGTCATCATTATTCCGGCGTTGCAGTTGTCAGACTTTGGCTTAGTCTAACGTTGCCCGTGACAGGGTAGCCATAAGGGCTAGGTACGGGTTTGATTGATTGCCGTGCTGAGGAATGTGGGTTGACCAAGATGGGATTTTGTCCCTCATTAGATGAGAGATATCTAACTGGCGCCCTCGATGAGTCTGTCCAAGGAAAAGAGTGGCCACTCAGGAAATTGGGACTTACTCAGGAAATCGAGAAAGTTGTGGTTTGGATTATGGATGACTTTCCTATGCCTAATCCATGACCAAGATATCGTAGGACAATAGGGTCTATGACAAGGTGGTACTAAGGTTAAGTCGGTTTTGGTAAAAACGATAACTCACGTGTTTTGGGTAGTCGTGATGGCTTGCTAGAGTCCGCTCACGACTTGTAGGTCATGGACATGACTTGCTGCCAACTTCACGTGGGGCCTGCTGGGTCACACATGAGCAGGATCAGGACACCGTTTAGAAGGGACACGAATTAGGGTTAATTCGTGGGTCACTCTGGTGGCACAATTTAAGACACAACAAATGTCTGGGACATTAAGTCTTGTCTTAATTAATCTACAGTTGTGAAATATTTAAATTTGTGGGACAAATTTAAATATAATAATTGTTAAATGATTAATAGGGATTAATTATTTACAATTAAAATATTAGGGAAAAATAATTCAGATAAGATTCCTAAAAGTTAGGAAATTATTAAATTATAAAATTCCCGAATATTAATATGAGGGTGGCGCCTCATTGTGTATATTTGGATTAATAAAAATGTTTTATTAATTTAAATAATAATTTGAATTCAAAAGATTTGATGGAGATATCAAAAGATTTGATTCAAATAGATTTGGTGAGATCTCAACTCAGGATCTTTGGAGAATCATGACTTCCTAATTGTTAGAAGGTTTTTGATTTATAAAATTCCAAGATAAAATTGAGGGAGGATGGCGCATTCTCTTGTGGGTCCCATGGGAAGATTTGATCTTCTATTTGATTCTCAGAGATTGCATTTTTGAATTTAAATTGAAATATTAAGGTAATATTTTAATTGTAAATTCAAGTCCTAAAATAATTATATTATCAGAATATCATGATTTTAGGAATATTAAAATCACCAAAAATTATGCTTATTTATAGGGGGCAAGTCGACTTGCCTAACCCTAGCTCACATTGTGATTTTGTCTTCCTCCTTGTAGAGAGAGAGAAAAATCGACTTTAGCCTTAGAGAGAGGAAAATCGATTTTTGCCTAAGGTGTTAGGAAAATTCGAATTCCACCATTAAAACTAGGGCTTTTGTGAGAGAAGAAAAGGCAAGAAGGAGTTCTTGTGGGGGGTTTCTTCTGTGCGCCACTTTTGCTGTTGGATTCAAGAAGGAGTTCATGAATTCAAACACTGTAGATTGGTCCCTGGTTCTTTTGGAGAAAAGAACAGAAGGCTAACACCTTGGTGCCTAAGAAACTGTTCGTGTGGATCACAGGCAAAGGGAGAACGCTGAGAGTGGACTCCTTGCACACGTCTTGTACAACCAACCGATTGAAACTCGTGAGGTATACCACTATCTAAAAGTTTTAAATTCTACTAGCGGATCCGTTCGGGAATTCTAGGACTAGGCGCTTTATTTTAAGTTTTTTTTTTTTGCTTCCGCTGCGTTTGGCGCCTAGGATTCCCAACAGTCGTGACACAATTGGTGGCAAAATAATTCGCAACCAAAACTATTGGTGACAATCTTATAACAAAAATATTAGCTTAACTAACATACAATTTATTTAAAACAAAATAAGTAGTATATAAAACAAAACCAAGTATTCTACAAACGCATAAAGTTCTAAAGATAAACTTTAACATCCTAATTTAAGTAGAAAACAAACGCATAAAGTTCTAAAGATAAACTTTAACATCCTAATTTAAGTAGAAAACAAAGTTAAATTCCAAAATCACATAATTATTACATAAATGCATCGATAAGAAGTTGGACTTTCAAAAAGAAAATTTAAAAAAATGATGAAAATAATTCAAAGGCATTATATATACTAGGGGCTGTCCGTGCCATAACAGGCACGGAAATATGTATAGAACGATTGATTTGACATTTGTAGTTATTAAGTGACTAAATAGTATATTTCTATTATTCAAGGACTAAATCGTTAGAAGTGTGAAAATTAAAAGACTAAATAATAAGTTTCCACTTTCTTAAATCTCATCTACTACTTTCTCTCTCCCCCCATTATCTATACAGTTAGCCAATTATCAAGTTCCACATGTTTATTTCTTATTTTTCTAATTTTTAATTTAATTATTTTTTACCAACCAAAAGCAGCGTCACACATATAATATAGTATATATATATATGTATGTATACAGGGCATGTCAAAAGCAGAATTGGAATACAAGCATTAGATAGTGTCACAATAATCCAGAGCCATTTTGAGCTAAATATTCTTGGTCCCTAGATTTAGCTCTTTCAAAGCCAATAAACTCGTTACCCGTTACCACACTTGATTAGTTGGTTTTATAACCTCATACAAACAATACAAGCAGGGGCGGATGGGCCTCAATATATCAAATATCAATAATATTTTACTACTTTGTTTAAAAAGATAGACAAAAAATGAAGAAATTAAATTACATAAATAGAGACAAAACAAGCTAAGAGGTCTTTATTTGCTGCGTTATTATGATTCTCTTTTTAATTATATTTAATTTTAGTAATTGCAATATTAAAATTAGATTTTGTAATTAAAAAAAATTCCACTTATATATGTATAGTTAAGGAAGTAAAAATGTGTAATAAATGCCAGAAGAATTGAGGAGGTATTTGTTTCAATATATATAGAAAATAAGAAGAAAGTACAACAGAGGCTAGGGAAGCATGCTTAGAAAGTTATGTTATCTTGTGATTTTACATATATATATTCGTATATTGATCAGTCCCACATAGGTAAACGTACAAGCACTTCCCTACCATCCATTTATAAATAGGTATTTGCTTCTCTTCCCTCAACATAAACTAAGCTTTGAAAGAGATAAATTTACCATCTCTCAAGATCAAGCCTCTAACTTATTCTATGTTATGTCACCTCATGAGGTAAGGCTTTATAATTTCTTTATCAGTTTATTTTATTTTATTTTTGTTTATTTCCTTTTAAGGTTTGTTTTTTTTCTTCCTCATCACAATCTTTTATTTTATTATTATTTTTATTTAGTTTTGGTTATATTTAAGTTTAATAATTTTAACAAAAGTTTAGGCAATATACATATTGTTTCCTATAATTAATTTAGGGTAACTTTGGATGAGACTTTTTAGGGTATATTATATTTTTTTTATAAATCAAATAGACTAAGCCAGTGTATGCTTTTGAAATTCAGTTTTTCAAAATATGTCTTGTCGACCATTTTTTTTATCAAAATTGAAAATTAAATTTTATATTTTTATAACAAATTTGACGATAAATTCAAATTTTTTTTTCATCGAAATTATTATTAACAGTTTTTTTTATCAAACATGAAACATAATTTAAATTAAGTCCACAACTTTAATCACAAATAACTATAGCATCAATAATATAATTGAAAAGCTACTGCTAATATGCTACTATTAGTAGGAGGAGTGTCTATTAAAATTTATAAAAATTGATCAGGTAGAAATCAATTAGTATACTTATACGTTTTCATAATTGTTTAAGATGATAGTTTAACTACATGATACCAATTTTAAGGCATATTGAAGATTGTGATTGTGTTAGTATGATGTTATTCTAATTTATTTTGATCACATTAGTTTGTCATATATACTTTGTTAGCTTGCCTCCTATTTTATCATCTTGAATTACTTTGTTAGCCATTTCTAATTCATGCTAAACTATATTAATGCATGTATAAAATTAGATTCCTTCCATCTTGACAAGGTAAATATTGATTTTACATCCTAATAAATTAAAATTTTCATTTACTGATAAGATTTAAATGGTCATTAAGTATTATTATTTTGTCATTAAGTATTATCTTGACAAGGTAAATATTGATTTTACATCCTTTGATTATATTGAATTGATGAAATATATGTATCATTTATCCTCATGGTAGATATGTTGGGAAATCATAGGGTCGGCGCAGCGGAAAAAAACGGTCAATTAAAATTTTTGGCTTCCCTATGTAACACCTCTAGAAAATAAAACATAGATATATTAACTAGAGGTTACATAACATCCGGATACAGCCCTGAATATATACAGAATATACAATAACCCAAACATGGGTTCAAAAACAAAATAATACAGGGGCTCCGCCCCATAAACAGCCTCGCAGGGCCCAGTTCAGTCCAAACAAAACATATATACTAGAAGATACAAAAACCTACCAACACTAAAAGAAATCAGGTAGAAGGATGAAAACCCTCAGGCGATGGGTTGCTTCCTTGACCCGATTCTATGCCTGCTCGATCCTGGAACAACTGAGACTGAAGAATATGGAATGGGGTGAGAATAAAATTCTCAGTAGAGTTACTAAACTCTCTCTTACCATCAATCCTCAAACAACATTCACATTCTAGACAATTTTGCTAATCCAAAATTAAAATTAAGTNGAAAAATTTTTAGGAGTATTCACATTCTTCAAAGTCTCCTGTAATTTTACTGCTAATGCACTAGCTTCACTAACAGTTGGAGAAACAATATCAGTCGATTTTTGTGTCTCAATGCGCGAAATAATAGAGTAAGCCTTATTATAGGGAGGAAGAGGATCCATCATTAATAAATTGCTAATGACAGACTCATAAGAATCATTAAGGCCCATCATAAACTGCATGACACGATCAGATTCATCTACCTCATTATTATTCTTTTGCGCATCACAAACACATCCAGCACAAGTACACTTCATTCGAGGCTCTAAACAGTTTAACTCTTCCCATAATTTGCACAAATTATTAGAGTAAACAGCAAGAGAATCAATACCTTGCTTCATAGTAGCAATTTGCTTCTTAATCTTGAAAACTCGCAACTTATCTTTTTGACCGAATTTCTCTTCCAAACTAAGCCAGAGTTGTCGAGCAGAAGAAGTGTAAACATATGTCTCTGATAACTCTGGAGCCATAGCATTAAGAAGCCACGAAGTAACAGTGGAATCCACATAGCTCCACTGTAAGAAGCTTTCAGAAGCCTCATCTACAGGTCGAGGACGACTACCATCAACAAAACAGAGTTTGTTGCGTGCATTAAGCGCAATGCGCATAGAACGACGCCAAATCGTATAATTCGTCATCGTAAGAGGCTTGGTGACAATCTGCAAGCCTGGACTATCAGAAGAAAGCAATGAGAAAGGATCTTTCTGAGAAAATTTCTCAGAATCACTCACAGATACACTCGCATTTGAAGTTTTAGGAACTACATAAGTAGAAGAAGGAGTATCATCGAATTTCTCCATTTCACTCATGATAAAACTGGATCAGGATTTTTGCTCTGATACCATGAAATCTAGTATGAAATGAAAATAACAGAGAAGAATTCAATGANTCCGCCTACAGTGGTCGGATTTGAACTATACGACCACCGACGAATTCCTAACTGAAATCTAGTATGAAATGAAAATAACAGAGAAGAATTCAATGAGTGAGGCAAAAGTCAAGTTTATTACTCAGCCAAAAGAATTATATACACGCATGCATACTAAGCATGTGAACTAGCTGCTAACTACTCAGACTAACTAACCATAACAAAAATTGACAGCTGTCTAACTAATTTACAATAGTAAAATCCTATACAGCAAATCTATAACTACCAGCTCAACCTCTAAGCTATATACACGTGTCCTATATACAAAGCTTTTTTACCCCCCCTCAAGTTGGAGACTGATGAAAATTAATCAGGCCCAACTTGGAGATGAGAGTATGAAAACGTGGAGCAGGCAATGCTTTTGTAAACAAATAAGCTAACTGAGAATCTGAAGGAATGTACTGAGGAGACACAAAGCCACGCCTGAATTGCTCACGAACTAAATGACAGTCAATGGATAAATGCTTCGTTCTCTCATGGAAAACCGGATTCTCAACAATATGCAAAGCTGCTTGGTTGTCACACAAAAGAGGAATAGGAGTTGGAACAGAAATCTGCAAATCCTTGAGCAAATAAGACAACCAAAGAAGCTCACAAACAGTAGTAGACAAAGCCCTATACTCTGCCTCAGCTGAACTACGCGAGACTGTAACTTGCTTCTTAGTTTTCCATGAAATTAGACAATCTCCAAGGAAAACACTGTACCCTGTAACTGATCTCCGAGTATCTGAACAAGTAGCCCAGTCCGCATCACAATAAGCATCCAAAGAAAGACTGGAAGCTGTAGTGAAAGGATAGAATAAACCTTTAGCTGGATCTCCCTTAAGATACTTCAAAACATGTAATGCTGCCTCCCAATGACATTGATGAGGCTCATGCACAAACTGACTCAACTGTTGAGTGGCATAAGTGATGTCAGGTCGAGTAAAGCCAAGATACAACAGCCTCCCAATCAGTCTTCTATATTGACTAGGATCCTTGAGTAATGTATTTTCACTAGTAACAAACTTATGAGACTTCACCATAGGACTACTAGTAGACTTTGCTCCCATAAGACCTGTATCAGCAAGTAAATCAAGGATGTATTTACGTTGATTAATATACATGCCCTTAGGAGACCTAGCAATCTCAATACCGAAGTAATATCTTGCAGGACCAAGATCCTTAATAGTGAATTGCTGATGTAAAAAATCTTTAATATGAGCAATGTGCTGAAGAGTAGGACTAGTGACAAGAATATCATCCACATATATTAGTAAAGCCACAAATGAACTTCCACTGCCTTTAGTAAATAGACAATGATCATGTGGAGACTGGACAAAACCAACTTGATGCAATTTAGAAGTTAACTCAATATTCCATTGGCGAGAAGCTTGCTTCAAGCCATATAAACTTCTTTTGAGCTTACAAACTAACCCATCAAAAGCTTCATATCCAGGAGGAGGAGACATGTAAACATCCTCATCAATAAACCCATGTAAAAAAGCATTATTTACATCAAATTGATGTAAAGGCCATCCTCTAGAAGCAGCAAGAGCAAGCAACACCCTAACAGTCACATTTTTTTGCCACTGGAGAGAAGCTGTCCATATAGTCTAAACCTTCAACTTGATTAAACCCCTTAGCCACCAATCGTGCTTTATACCTTTCTATAGTACCATCTGCCTTAAGTTTAACTTTGTAAACCCATTTACACCCAATAGCTTTCTTGCCAGAAGGAAGAGGAACCATATCCCAAGTATGATTAGTTTCAAGAGCAGTGAGTTCTGTAGCCATAGCCTTTTGCCAATCAACACTATCTTTTGCTTCTTTAAAAGTTTTGGGTTCCTGAACCTGAGAAACATTTCCCATAAAATTCAAATATTCATCAGAGAAAATAGATGGAATAATAAAAGGAAAAGAGGGTGGAGTATATTGAGTAGGGTTAGAGACAGAACAGGTAACATACTGACTCAACCAAGAAGGAGATTGTTTAAGTCTAGTACTTTTGCGAAGAATAGGTTGAGGAATAATATGAGAAGAAGAAACAGGATTATCAGAAGAATTAGAAACTGATGCAGAAGGCAAAACATCAGATTGAGAAAAAGAAGATGTATCTAGTGAAGAATTATGAGGAGAGTAAGATGGCTGCAAGGAATTATGATTAGAAACAGAAGAAGGGGAAAAAGAATCAGGTGAAATGCAAGGCAAAGGAACAGAAGAAGTAGAACAAGAAACTTCTTTAAAAGGAAAAATGTGTTCATAAAAAAACACATCTCGAGAGACAAATAATTTTTGATGAACAATATCAAAAACCTTATAACCCTTGTGATTAGGATCATAACCCAAGAAAATACACTTGACAGCTCTTTCATCGAATTTCTTTCTACTAGGAAGCAAGTTACTAGCAAAGCACAAACAACCAAAAACCTTCAGGTTTGAATAATCAGGTTGAGAATTAGTTAATTTGTAAAAAGGGCATTCCCAATTAAGAACACTACTAGGAAGCCGATTGATTAAGTGAGTGGCAGCTAAAATAGCGTCTCCCCAAAAATTTTGAGATAAACCAGCATGAAAAAGTAAGGCTCGAGCAACTTGAACTAAATGACGATGCTTCCTTTCCACAACTCCATTCTGTTGTGGAGTATAAACACAGCTCCTTTGATGAATGATACCAGCAGAAGAAAAAACAGATTGACATGCCTTACTTAAAAACTCTGAACCGTTATCTGATCTAACCATTTTGACATCAGTATTAAATTGCCTCTTAACATAGTGTAAAAACCGAGTAACCAAAGGAACGGTTTGTATCTTGCTATCCATCAAAAAAGTCCAAACAGCTCGACTAAAATCATCCACCACAGTAAGAAAATACTGAACACCAGACAATGTTTTAACACTATAAGGACCCCAAATATCCATGTGTACAAGTTCAAAACAAGCAGTAGTAGTAATGGAACTTAAACCAAAAGGAAACCTTGTTTGCTTTGCATTATGACAAGCATCACAAACAAGTTTCTCTGCAGATTTGCCACACAATTTTAACTTCTGTAATACAACATTACTAGGATGTCCAAGGCAAGCATGCCAATAAGAAAAATCAGTACTGGATTTACAAGCTAACACAGCATTATTATTCAAACTGTTCACAATAGAACACAAAGAAACAGAACTTTGCCCCGATCTCAACAAGTATAAATGCTTGTCCACTCTTCCAAAGGCAATAGAATTCTTACTCAATCGGTCCTGCACCACACAGCCAGAGGAATCAAATTTAAAACTGAAATTTCCACTATCAGCTAACCGATGTACTGATATGAGATTGAATTTAAATCCAGGAACATATAAAATTGTTTTAAGAGTTATGCGAGGATTAAGAATGATCTCACCAATAGCATACACAACCTTGATATTACCATCAGGTAACTGAACAGTACTAGGACCTTCAACTTTCCTCAAGTTAGAAAACAAGTGTAGATCACCAGAAATGTGACAAGAAGCGCCTGAATCGATAATCCATTCACCAGAATTCAGCTTAAAATGTGAAGGTGAAGAAGAAAAAGTACCTGCAAAATCAGTGAAGCAACTGGTGTGTACAGGACTTTCTTCAGCAGGAGCCTTTCCTTTCATGATCCTTTGCATCTGTGCAATCAAATCAGACAATACATGTGCATCGGAAGTCTTAACTTCTTTTGCAACATCATCAGATGAACCAGAAAAATCAGCAACATGATTAGCAAAATTCTGAGGTTTCTTAGACTTGGAATTTTGCAATTCCTTGAACCAATCAGGATAACCGTGTTTCTTGAAGCATGTCTCTTCAAGATGTCCAGTTTTATTGCAATGATTGCAATAACGATCACCTTTCTTAGTGTCCTTCTTATTAGAAAAAATTTTAGGAGTATTCACATTCTTCAAAGTCTCTTGTAATTTTACTGCTAATGCACTAGCTTCACTAACAGTTGGAGAAACAATATCAGTCGATTTTTGTGTCTCAATGCGCGAAATAATAGAGTAAGCCTTATTATAGGGAGGAAGAGGATCCATCATTAATAAATTGCTAATGACAGACTCATAAGAATCATTAAGGCCCATCATAAACTGCATGACACGATCAGATTCATCCACCTCATTATTATTCTTTTGCGCATCACAAACACATCCAGCACAAGTACACTTCATTCGAGGCTCTAAACAGTTTAACTCTTCCCATAATTTGCACAAATTATTAGAGTAAACAGCAAGAGAATCAATACCTTGCTTCATAGTAGCAATTTGCTTCTTAATCTTGAAAACTCGCAACTTATCTTTTTGACCGAATTTCTCTTCCAAACTAAGCCAGAGTTGTCGAGCAGAAGAAGTGTAAACATATGTCTCCGATAACTCTGGAGCCATAGCATTAAGAAGCCACGAAGTAACAGTGGAATCCACATAACTCCACTGTAAGAAGCTTTCAGAAGCCTCATCTACAGGACGAGGACGACTACCATCAACAAAACAGAGTTTGTTGCGTGCATTAAGCGCAATGCGCATAGAACGACGCCAAATCGTATAATTCGTCATCGTAAGAGGCTTGGTGACAATCTGCAAGCCTGGACTATCAGAAGAAAGCAATGAGAAAGGATCTTTCCGAGAAAATTTCTCAGAATCACTCACAGATACACTCGCATTTGAAGTTTTAGGAACTACAGAAGCAGAAGAAGGAGTATCATCGAATTTCTCCATTTCACTCATGATAAAACTGGATCAGGATTTTTGCTCTGATACCATGAAATCTAGTATGAAATGAAAATAACAGAGAAGAATTCAATGAGTGAGGCAAAAGTTAAGTTTATTACTCAGCCAAAAGAAATATATACACGCATGCATACTAAGCATGTGAACTAGCTGCTAACTACTCAGACTAACTAACCATAACAAATATTGACAGCTGTCTAACTAATTTACAACAGTAAAATCCTATACAGCAAATCTATAACTACCAGCTCAACCTCTAAGCTATATACACGTGTCCTATATACAAAGCTTC
>QANZ01043696.1:0-10511 GCA_003254925.1 Chamaecrista fasciculata
ATTTTAATTTCTTCCGCTGCGCTCCCTCTGTGATTTCCCAACAGAATCGTGCGCCATTTCCATCTCATCCTTCATCTTCATGTTTATTGAAATGTGGTATGTAACTGATTGCTTTTAATGTCAACTTTCCCTGATTTGTAAATGGTATTTAACTGATTGTTTATTGATCATTTTTTCCCCCTGATTGCTCAATAACTGAAAAATTGCGCAAATACTGTACGCTAGGGTTGTTTTCTGCGCAAATGAATGTCTAGAGATAGAGATATGTAGAAATGTTGAATTTTACTTTTTAGTTGTTATTCTTTTTGTTATCTTTCAGTTAGGTCATGTTTCTGTTATAGTTTGGGTTTCTTTTGTCAAATGGTCTGTTAAAAATTTGTCCAAACTCCCAACTTAAATTTAATGAACCAATGCGTATGTTATTAGTGTAATACTCCCAATCCTCATTCTATTGAAGATATTTTATGTACTAACTTCATAATTAAACTTAAGTAGTTTGTATATATATGACTTGCTCATAAATTGATAAGGTAGGAAGAGTCAAGTGAAACTACGTTACCAAACTTGGCCTTTTCCTCTTTTTACATTAACTATTGGTTAAGTTTTGGACACATATACTAAGATTTAATCAACCCAATATTGCACAGGTTGTATTTTTTTTAAAATGATATAATTTATGTCCTCTGTTTTAAGAGTTCATACAAGCTTTTTGACATGCCATAGAGCTTACAAGACAATGGGCAATTGACAGCTTGAGATTTGCTAAGGGTGATCTGTTTCAGGCATTTCAGGTTATATATTTGTTCCTAATTTCTCTTTTTCAGAGAGTTGTTTTTGTGATGAATTGTTTTTGTGATGAATGAAATTCTTTAAAATTCTTTCAAACAACATTCTGGATTGAAGGGTTTGTTTGCATTTAAGATGTTAGGAAGTGAAGGGTAGTTGATGTAGGCCATCATAAGATCTTCCGAAGACTGAATGCAGTTGCACAGATGTGTTGGTACATTTAAAATGCTTCTACTTTTTTGTATTTGAATTATATATGGCCTATTTCTCTATTTGGCTTGATAGATTTAGCATTCACCAAAGCATTTAATTTAGGATAAATTTACAAGTTAAAGTATGTGAATATCAAACAAAACTGTTAGTGTAGCACATCCATTCATATGATCGGGTAGTCTTTAACATCGGAGGTAGTCATTGCCATTAACTGCATTAGTGTCATCACAAACACAAGTCATGGAAGATGCAAAGCAAGCAAGACAGAAACGGCGAATTATCTTGCTTCAAAAGCGAGCAGAAACGCGCCACGGTACTAATCTTGCCCCTATTTGCTCTAATGTTGTTTAATAGTTACAGATAGATCTGCCTATTTGCTTCAATGACAGTTTAAATTTAAATTGAGAATAGATGTGTCACTGACATAGTTATATTGCCTATTAACAGCTTCAATTCCTTTTCCACTACCTTCTATTCCTAACACATCTACTATTGGCATAACAAATTACTCATCACCACCACCAAATAGAGTCAAAGGTACTACTCTAGATATACTTTTTCATTGCATTATATACTTTGATCCTCACTGACTACTCTCTACTGCCAAACACAGAGTTCAATGATTTTAATGAAAACTCGACTCAAATTTCACCTTTTGCTGCTGCAAAATTTCCACAATCTCCACTGATTTCATTAACTGGGACATCAATCGAATCTTCAACTTGGACCCCACTATCAAATTTAACTACTGCTAAATCAAATAGAGGTACATAGTATTGTTATATGTTTTTTAATCTTCTTTATGTCATTAGATGACTATTGATACAAATCTAATTCCAATTGTTTATTTGTGCACACAGGACAATGTAGTAATTCAAACTTTAAATCAACTTTCAACAGTTTATTTTGTGACGAGAACTGTACACCAAATAAACTGATGCGTCCTTCACCGTCACATTGTTTGTCACGACCCCCTAACAGAATCCGTGACCGGCACGGACCACAAGGAGGAACCCTATGGCCCGTAAGCCTGACAAATGCCTCCACGTCATAAATTCACAAATTTTACTCTTACAATAATTTATGATTCATTACTCGTAATTACAACCTTTCCGTAAAATAAACTTAACAATTTCCTATTTGTAAATCTAACGGAGTAATACTAAAAGTCAATTACATAAGACAATGAATCAAGTAATCAAGTCAAGTGTTCACTCGAACAAGTATATGGAATTCCAAGAAGTGTCACTTGAGTTAGACGACCCTATAAGATAATCCTTGCAACCTGAAACTAAAAATGTAAACAACAACGGGGTGAGTCAAGGGACTCAATGAGTAATCCAATCTATCCTAGTCGTGGAGGGAAAGATAACCCCACTAGTTTTAAAAAAAAATAATGCATGCATGGAGTACACTTACACATCGGATCAAATATTGCACTAACTTATCTCGCCATTACTTTCCATAGTCAAACCATTACATAGACCAATCTCACAATAAGAACCACAATTCAAATAATTACATCTATGCATGTCTACTCGTAGCACAGTCAAAACTATTTAGCCTGGGACCTGTGCCCATGTCACAGTCAAAGCTATTCAGCCTAGGACCCGTGCCCATGTCATAGTCAAAGCCATTCAGCCTGGGACCCGTGCCCATGTCACAGTCAAAGCCATTCAGCTTGGGACCCGTGCCCATGTCACAGTCAAAGCTATTCAGCCTGGGACCCGTGCCCATGTCACAGTCAAAGCTATTCAGCCTGGGACCTGTGCACATGTCACAATCAAAGCCATTCAGCCTGGGACCCGTGCCCATGTCACAGTCAAAGCCATTCAGCCTGGGACCCGTGCCCTTGTCACAGTCAAAGCTATTCAGCCTGGGACCCGTGCCCTTGTCACAGTCAAAGCTATTCAGCCTGGGACCCGTGCACATGTCACAGTCAAAGCTATTCAACCCAAAAACATCTTTTCAAACCATATCAGATTTCATTCCATCATAATACAAATTAAATCATTGTTTCATATACCTACGAAATCTCGAATCAATCTTTCAAAATATATATATGAATTCAATAAGCCATTGACCTTGCCCAAAAACAGTATGCATCAATTAAGTCACATAAGCATGGTAAAACAATTTCTAGATTAGAGAGGGTACTTACCTGAAGGTCATGCACAATGACCTAAAACCCACTACTCAAAATGTTACCTCCAAACTTGAGTTAAATGAGAAGTACCTAAATTCATAACAAAATACCTTTATCCTATTAGAACACTTCTAACTCAAAACTCACCAAGTAACATTCTACACTTAACTTCTATATGCCAAGAGTCTCCACAAGTCCCTACTCCACTCAAAGTATCACCAACTTAATACTCTAATAAGCATGAGACACCAAATAACTTAAGAGTGCTTGGGTTAATTATTGGGAGCTTTGAAAAATACTTTATCAATGACCAATTTCTCAAAAAGGAGTTTTTATTAACATTCCAATTACATCAAGATTGAAAATCTTCACTTTTCAACACCAACCAAATGTAAAAATCCAATTCTTACTTCTTAAATACAATACTATAGTTTCAAAGCTCTCCATAGATCTATAAAAACTCATTTGGTTCAAGAAAACCATCAGAATCCCCATTGGTACCAATTTGCAAACTTTAAAGTTTTGCCTCAAAACATCAAATTTCAAAATACACTCTCTAAATTCAAATTGATGATGTAGAAATGAATATTATCTTCCACTAAGCTCACCCAAACCAACAATTTCAAGAAAACTCAAAGATTTCATCTAAATCCCCAATTAAAGTTTACCATAAACCCTATCAGGTCCCAAAATTCGTATGTGTGGAGTCAAGCATCAAAACCAGCATTAAGAATGCAGAAACATATCTCAAATAAGTAGGATATGGCAGAAATTTTCATAAATATGAAACAAGTTTCGAACCCTAAGCGAAAATGGACCGAAATTAAAAGAAATGGACGAGAAACCACAAACCAAGAAGAAAGAGAAGTGGTGGCGGCACTGTAGCGGCGGCCGGTGGTTTTCCGGTGGGTTCTGGCCGACGATCGTGCAAGGAGGACAGTGATGGGGTGGCTGTCGCAAGGTAAGAGGAAAATGAAAGAGAAAGAGAGTGTGGAGAGAAAAGAAGTGGAAAATGAAAGAGAAAGAGAGAGAATTGAGCTGATATAAAAGGGAGGGTGTTGTTTTATAATTTCAGCCAGATTTGGGGAGTAAAAATCTAATTCTAACATGGGAAATTGACCAGAAAATCAGTATATTGCCCAGAAACTTTTGGATTCTTTCAACACAGTCCCTAAAAACTCAAGAGTGTAGACATAGAAATTTTCGACAAAACTTATATCGTTGGATTCGTTATAAAGAGTAGGTTCAAAATATATAATTTGTTTTCAAAAACGCTTTGTCTAACAATTATTATTTCTTACTCGAAAATTTCTTATAACGGAATCAAAACGAAACTTAGATAAAATTTTGTTTTTATTCAAATTGCTCCCAAAATTTAACCACAAGCTCATAAAGACTTCTAGATTAACTACATGATTTATTTTTTTTTTTTTGAGTAAAATACTAAGTCTAATATTTAATATAATACTTAGGGGTATTACATTATTTCCCTATGACCCCAGAAACACAGTTAACTACTGTGCAGATGAATCTTACTCCTCTACTAAACCAGATAGATATAGTATGATTTCCAACGTATATGTTTATCTATTTAATTTTAATAACTACCCTTTGAACAATGGACTTATGGAATATATCAAATTTCAGATATGGTACAAGATGCATCACCAAAAAATAAACTTCTCCACGTAGAGGCAAGACAGAAAAGGATGATTATTCAGAGTCAAAAGCGTTGCCAGAGGAAAAAAACTACTGGTATCTATGCTTCTTATGAGTAAAGATGTCTTACATTTCTTTTTATCTCTATTTAAAAAAAAAATAGTCAATTTGGTAATTTATGAAGCTAACTATGTTCTTTTTTCATCAGCCCTCTCAACTCCTTCAAATGAGCAAACTAATAATTTAAATGCTCATGAAGGATTCTCTGATGGACGTGACATTAGAAGAAGTTGCTCTTCCGTTCATTATACATCTAGAACTCCACATTTAGAATTAAGTGCTTCACAACTTAATACTAGAGTAACAGAGAATGGTGTAGTTCCGGGTAACTATTTAATTTGCCACTCCATTGATCTTGCCTTACTACATTGCATTTATGAATTTCTAAATAACATATAAAATTTCACTCTTCTTCCAGCATCCCTGTCAACTCCTTCAAATGAGCAAACTAATCAAAATTCTGCTAATGCTCATGAAAGATTCTCTGATAGACAGTTACACAGACCAAGTTCCTCTGCAGCACGTCTTAATAGTTGTACAACTCAAAACTGTGAATTTCCAGGTCTGTATTAAAGCTTCATTAGTTTCTCAGTTTACAAGGAATAGAGTTATAAATTAAAGTAAGTGTTTCTTAAAGTATTCACAGTCAGTAATAATGATTAATCTTTCTATTAGTTTGTAGGCATTTCAAATAATAAGATATATAGTTGTCCTAAAGATTTAAGGTTGTTCTACATTCAAAGTTAAAAATCAAACTCCTAACTTTATAAGCTTCTTCAAAGTAGAGTAATCCTGATTTTGGTATGCGGATAAAAAAAATAATTCTCGAGAAATGTGAATATTGCATTCCTGGGAGTAACTTTTAATCCCATGAGTTGCCCATTTTTAATTCCACACTAAGGGACATTGGATTAGTTTAATCCCATGTGATGAGATTATTTTAGCCCACACAAAATGATTGTATATTACCCCTAATTAATTTTTACTTCTAGTATGAGTTTTTATTTTCATGTAAATTTGAAAATTATTTTAGTTATGTTTTGAGTGAGAACTTTTTAGACTATTTTGTTATTTTAAGGATTATGGACATTATGTTTTGAAATAATATTTCCTGAATGAATTTATTTGTTATTTAAAAATTTTAATTATGATATAATTATTTTTTTAATAATGTAGAAACAAAGCCTATTTTTTCTTTAAAAAACATTCTCATTAATTATTTTGAAGAATTTATATATTCGATAAGCTATTAGTTGAGAATAAAAAGTCAATGTCATATTTGGAAAAGTATTAAACATTTACAAGATTATCAAACTTGAATTAAGCAAAAAATTATAACATTTATGGGAATCTTTCAAAATAATCTCAAAACTATTTTAACTCATTCAAATATATATTTTTATAATTTTGAGAATAATCGGTGTACCAAACACTCACTCGCTACTTTTTTTTTTGCCAGAAACTCGCTAGCTACTTCACTATATACCCTTCAATTAACATTAAATGCTTTTCTTGGATCATGCAACAAAATCCTAACATTAAATGTATGTAATTAATTATATTTTAAATCAATACTTATTAGGTTAAACAGTTATTGCAAACATTTATGATTTGACTTTAATAACTATCCAAACTGAAACAGAGCATCTATTTTCAAACAAGTATAAGTACCCCCCTCATGACCATCAATTTCACATCAACATACATGTCTCGATCAAGTTATGTTTCCTCACTCCATATTACTTTCACTTTTATGGCCTCTTCCTCCAAAACCATATACTCTCATCTTCCTAATCATTCTACGTTGAACGAGTATATATTATCATATCATCAAATCAATGATACACCAAAAACGTACCTTGTGTTTCAATTGTGAGTATATATATGATTATGATTATTGAGTTTTGTTGTGTAGGGTACATTTCAACACTTTGGAGCTTCCTACTCGTGTTGAAAAGGTATACAATACAACTGCTTATATTTCAGTTGATTCATTATTCCTTCTAATGTGTGAACAGTAGAGTGAATAATGTTGGGTGGTTGACTGTTCAGATAAACATGGGTACAGAAGGAGTTGGAATTTGGGAGAATAATGTTGATGGTGCAACTAGTAGATCATCATCATCGAGCAATAATGTTCAACCTCCAACCAAAACATTCCTCTTGATCCCTTTGTAAATTATATATGTTCATCATATACAAATTTGCAAAGCCAAATCAGGATGATCCATTCCCTCTGCCCCATGATGCACCATCTTCATCCAACCAAAACATTCCTCTTGATAAGCTTATGGATCCAAATCAAAACATGACGAATATGGAGGGTTTTTATGTTGTGGAAGAAAAGTTGTCTCAGAGAAGAAAGAGTTGGAATGGGCCATTTGCTGAGCCCGAGAAGAATAACAGTGTTTTGTATCAATACTTTGATTTGCAGACGATTCATTATTGTTTCTTTGTAATTTAATAATACTCATTTCATATCCCATTAATCCAATTTTGATATTAACTATTTTTTGTAATTATTTATAGTATCTAAAAATAAAAATAAAAATGAACTATATATGTTGGTAATGAAGGATAGGGGTGTTGACATACGAACTTTCAATTGAAGCGATCATATCGGTTAGTGTTAATTAACCTT
Organism: Chamaecrista fasciculata; assembly: GCA_003254925.1. Classification (NCBI taxonomy): domain Eukaryota; kingdom Viridiplantae; phylum Streptophyta; class Magnoliopsida; order Fabales; family Fabaceae; genus Chamaecrista; species Chamaecrista fasciculata. The sequence continues at coordinate 7,506 of QANZ01043696.1, forward strand.
TTGTCTTTGGATGTTGTTTCTTCAATTTGTCACGTCATTTGGCTCCTATTATTTTTGTGTTGTATTGTGGAAGCTTGCTTCTTGTTGTTTAATGAATTTCTCTTTCTATGAAAAAAAAAAAACTATATTGCTAAAACCTACAAGTGTCAACTTGAAGTTTTTTAATTTACATTATCAGTTGAATATATATATCATCTTAACACATTTTAGCCTTTCGTTGCCTCTTATTAATTCCTATCGGAAGAGTGTAAAAGGTGTGTGTATATATATATATATATAATCACATATAATAATTGAATAAACATGTCAAACTAATAATTCAAGTTTTGAAAAATTAGTTTACATTTTTAATCTTTGAAATTCGTAAATCCAATACATTTTAATCCTTTTACTCTTATAAGTTAGTCATTAAAAAATAAGGGTAAATTACAAAAATTGTACCTGTGATTTAGCCCGATTTTACATCACTGTTGTGTGGTTTAAAACGTCTCACTTTGGGGTATCTGTTTGTTTTGACGTTACCCACGTTAAGTACTTGAAATTTTTTTTGTTATAATTTAGACGAAACAAGCATGTGACTCAGTGAAAAATCAAATTTTGGTCCATGAACCATGGGATAAGTTTCATTTTGGTCCTAAACTGGGCATTTTCGTTTATTTCTCTCTCCCTCTGTCTTTCTCTCCAAAACTAAGAGCCCTAATTTTTCAAACCTTAACCATTTTCGAATCTGGACATGGGGAGCTAGTTTTCAACAATTTCTTGAGGAAAAATATTCGAGAGGTGCTCAAAATGAAACCTCATATGCTCTTTTGTCAAAACTAACACAAAAAAAGTCGAATCGTGGTCTGAAAATTTCTGAAAAACACTACTCTTGGGGTTTTCGAGTTTCACCATAAATCGGCATCAATCCATAAATTTGTTTGTGCTAAATGTTCATAATGTGACGATAAACAAAACCCATAAACAAATTTTAGAAAACAAACACAAAATGGTGTCGAATCGAAAGATCAAAGTTGGTGATATGAACCCTAAAACTTCGATTTGTGTTTTGCGATTTTCAGCAGTATAAACATGTTCTTAATGATATGATTTTCTGGAAATTACTTGCTTCCCCGCCATTTTTGGAAGAGTGAGTTTTAATTTGGATGAAGATGAAGAAGATGAAGATGAAGAAGAGTGAGTTTTAATGATAATTTTTTATTTCAATTTAGTCCCTGCATCAATTTAGTCCTTGAAAGATTCTTGGATTAAGGACTAAATTGGAATGTTTGAAAGAGTTTTATGACACTTTACAATTTTATTTTGATGATTTGGGACTAAAATGAATGAAAATAATGAAAAAGAGGGGGAAGTTAAGAATAATGAGATAAGAATGGGCCAGGTAGGGGTGTTCGTCGGGTGGTTTGAAAGGAGTTTTTTAAATCTAACCGTTGATTGATTTCATTCATCAAAACCAAACCAAACCAAACCAATAAAAAAGCGGTTTGGACGGTTCGGTTTGAGCAATTTGAAAGTCATTATTGTTAATTTTGCCATCATATACTAATAAATAAAGGGTAAATTACACAGAAGGTCCCTGTGGTTTGACCCATTTTCAAAAAGGGTCCCTGTGGTTTAAAAAGTGACAAACAGAGGCCTTGTGGTTTGCTCCGTTAACAAAAAGGGTCCTGACATCTAAAATTTAACGGAAAATTTGACTAAAATATTATTTTAAGACCCTAACTATTAATTTTTATGCGTTTAACTCCCTATTTGTATGAAAGGACTTGAACATAACAAAAAAAAAAGTTTTATACAAAACTTTGCAATTTGAACCCTAACCCACAAAGACATTTCTGCAACTTTCTGAAAAAAAAAAAACCAGAAACCCTTCGAACAATAACCAAATTTCCAATGTTTGGATCATATTATACAAAACTTTAAACCAAACTTTGAAGCTATGCAGCAAACAAGTGCAAAACAAAACACAACAAATTCAAACACACAGATGATGTAACGCTTGAGAATGAGTGGAAAGATTGTGCAAGACTGTTATATAAATGTAATATGAATGTAATAAAGATGTAATAGGAATCAATGGAAATCTCTACCCTCTTCGCTTGCATCTCCCTCCCAACAATCTCACCATGCACCTTCTCAATTTTGTGTACATAGGCAAATAACTTCGAGTGCAAACCATGCATGTGTGATGAGTAGGTAGTGCATGCTAATTCAAGCCTACTCAAGTAGTGTTTGTGATTGCCGCCGCATCATGCCTTTAGGATTGTCTCTATGTTGCTGCATGCAAAAAAGTATCAACTTCTTCAACTTTGCTAATTTAGACTATATAAACCCATATATAACTATATACATCCATCATAAGTTGAGCAAAAGATCGTCCATGACTCGACGGATGTTGTTTAGCTAGGTGACCTCTTCACAATCACAGAGATCATCAATTACTAATCTTTCACTGCTTTGTATATTACATGCATCGATTAATTTCTGCACCAACAAATCTTTGTTTTTTATTTTTTTTGAATTATAGATTTCCTCCGCCTATTTGTAATAATCTAGGCGAAGATTAATTTCATTTTAAATAAAGAATTAACAATTTAAAGCTCCCTCAATCATGTACCTAGATTTTCTGGGTGAAACTTACCAATTACTCTATACCAAACCATTATTGGTCAACACATCTTTAATTAACTAGTTAATTATCTTCTTCACCTGTCCTCACTCTCAACTATTTTAATTTGAATTGAACTAGGAATCAGTTGCTTAAAAAAAAATCAAACTCTCCATAATGTTATAAATAAAAATAATTAATTTAAATATAAATAGTATAGAAAATAAAAACATAATGTCAAAACTCAAAATTATGAATTCATGATTCTGCACATAATTTATATCGGAATTCAACAACTCATATATATTGACGAAACGTATATCAAAATACTAAATGTTCAAAATCAAATAAGGAATAAAGTTTTCACATGAGTGTGGCTTAGTGGTTCCTCATTTAGT
>QANZ01043696.1:16820-37238 GCA_003254925.1 Chamaecrista fasciculata
ATTTTTTGGGTAAATTCACTTAAAATCTTAATTTACTTTCTTTTCTTACGTTTTGATCCTATTATAAAAAGAAAAGGACCTTAATATAAGAAAATAAAACTTTTGGGGATGAAAGTTTATTTTTCCTCTTTTTTTAACGGAAAAATGGATGGAAAACGTTAGAGGGACCAACTTTTTCAAGTTTTGCATAACTGGGGGACCAATATGGAACAAAAAATAACTGGGGGACCTATTTGGAATAAGGAGCATAATTGGGGGACCAAAATAGGACTTTGGCCTATAATATAATCATTTGCAAATAAAACTAAACATCTTGTTAGTGCAAGCACAGAGTCCTAAGTTAGTTTTTGGAATCTTACATCACTGTTACTCTATTGTCTTTGTAATTCTCCCGTTTGCTATATTTTTTCCTTAAAAAAAGTCATTATAAATTAATCCGAAAGAATAGACACCCCAATTCCCAACAAAGTCTCAAGTTCGGATTTTTTCATAAATACTCAATTAGCAAAGTGTAAATTTGGTCTTTTACCGGTCAATTGCACATCAAACCCATATTTTTTTACGGATTTAATCCTTTTTTTTGTTATCACGTTACAAATCATACCGTTATCTTTCTTTATTACAAATTTAGTCCAATATCTTTCGATCAGTTTATAAATTTAGTCTTACATTTTGTAAATTTAGTCTTACATCTTTACAAAAAGTTCTATTGTTAGTCTCATCTCATCCTAAATTTTATCCATCTTTCTTTGTTTAGTATGATGTAGACAATTAAGTTGGAGGATATTTTGATCTCTTATCTTCAAAGTTACAATTTTAATCTCTTATCTTAGGGGTAAATCGTTATTTTATTCCTATATCTTTTTTTTCTTTTTTTTTTTTTTTTTTTTTTTTTTTTTTTGCAATTTGAATCCCTCACGTCAGCAGTGTAATGGCAAAACCTTATACAAAAGTATGAGGCCAAAACAATAACTTGTCCCAAAGATATGAAATTTAATCTACAAAAAAAAAAAAAGATAAGGCTCTAATTTGCAACTTGACCAAAAGATAAAGACCTAATTTTTAGTCCGACCAAAAAATAAGGGACTACATTTACACTTTGACCATTTTTTTTTTAAGTCGAAGAAAGATTAATCTTTATGCATATGGTACCTTGTATAACACCAAAAAGATATAATCTGAATTATAATAATTTTCCAACCATACCAATGATAGCAAACTTTTCGCTCACGAAATTCACAAGTGATGCATTGCCTTAACAACTAACCCTTCATCTATTGATTCTTTCCAACTCATTGAAATCATCTTCATGCGATCAACACAAGAACAATTTTCCTTTCATTCCTTTATATCTCTAAATCATATCAGAGAAAAACTAATAAAAAGTCTGTATAAACTTAACCTGAAATTCGACCTGTTCGATAATTGAACTGAGAAAATAAAAATAAAAATAAAGTCACTAAAATTTTCCTTTCACTATAAAACTTAATTCCTATAATCAACCACATATGCATGCAAGCATATCCCAAATCCAGAACCCATCCTCGTTTAGCTTACCAGGCTCCCATGTCAATTCCATTTCATTCCTCTCCTCTCTCCTACAATGCAACTTCCAAGATCTGAAATAAGATAAAGACAATTGAGTTTAACGGATCATATATAGGAAAAAACAAAATAATAAATCTTGAAGTTGAATTATATGAGGAAAGCAAGATCATGAGATCATTTGATAAACTAAAAACTAATCTTAAATGAATGAATAAGAGAAGATTAGTCCTGCTTTCCCTCTTTTTACATCCCTTATAATCATGAAATCATTTCTTGTCTGCACCAATAACACAAGGCAATAGATACATTTTACAGTGTTTATAAGCTTTTAGCCTAGTTCACATATATTGACCTGACATGAACTAAAAGTTCCAAGAATTCACAGTTTTATGCATAATTTTTAAACATTGAAATTCTCTTGGAATTAGTTTAGTAAGCACAAAAATAAAGTGATATCCAAGAAAATTATCTAACATATCCCACTGCAATCACAATATCTCCATGATAGTCAGTAGCTCAATATCTTAATCAAAAAGAATAAAAAGCATCTCTGCCTGTGTGTTTTGCTAGTTCACATCTTAGATCATGAAGATACTCTTGATTACTTTCTCAGCCTCAAAATTCACAAGTAAATCCAAACAAGATTTAATCGCTTGCTTAATGCAAGAGTAAAAACATTAAATTACTCTTGTATCATTGCCATGCCACTCGTTACTCTTGCACATCCATTTCTTATAATAATACTTAAGATCTGTGAAGTTTTAAATTTCAAACACAATAAATTGAGAGACTCCTATAATGATCCACATACTGAAAGTAATAAATATGCATCCAGGTATTTCCTCAATTAATCATAAGCTACAGAAAATTTCACAGTTGATAGTTGATACTACAGTCAATTGAAGTGGCTTAATGTTACTCCTTTGTTACCTCAGTATAAGTTCTTCCATCATCTGCTTTACTTTAAGTGATAACCATACTACACATTCTTACCAGTCAATGCCTATATGCTTACAAACATTGACCGAAATTAATTGCACAAGTTATTTCTTCTTCATAATCTGTGCATTTTGTAACCTAAAACGAACCAATTCTGTATCTTAAATGCAAAATTAATGTCACTTTTATTACATCATTGATTGTTAATTCTATGTTAGAAATTTTAAATATTTTGAATTTTCACCGAGAGCAATTATGATGATCCACATAGAGATCATATTAATCAGATCTAAAACAGGCAAAGCATATGCAACAGTAAATAGAACTTTAAAGTTAAAATAGTGACTGGAACAAAGTATTACCCATGAATTGAAAATTCAAACCAGTAATCAAACTGAATTTTATTTTACACAGAGAGTCAATGATCTAGATGAGGATTTAATAGGCACTAGATGTTTGTTTCAGTAAATAAATATTATAGTAATAATTAATAAAGGTCAGATAACTCTAGTATTTAAGAAAGAAGTAAATCTTGATTACCTTTAAACAGTCATAATTTCAAAGTCTGCCGGCTGAGAGCAATTGCGGAAGTAGGCAATTATGTGGTCTAGCTCGCTAATGAAGATTTTATATGTTGATCCGACTCCTAAGCTCAATGATTTTGACTTACTAAAAGGTGAAGCTTCACAGTTTAGCGAGGCAGGAGTGCCACATGCAGCCTGTAAACAAACAAGAATAAAAACCTTTATTCCAACCAACCCATATATTTATCAAACTAGTAAGAAAATAAAACCTATTTCTCATAAGAAAAAGGAAAAAAAGACTTTTCTCTATACCTCGACAGTGCGGAAAAATAGCTTAACAGCTTCAGCATTATGATGTCCCCGTAACACATTGATCAAACCATGTAAATTCACTCCTCTCTGCTTTGGATGAGAACTTTCCAAATGATCATGCACCTCACGGATATCAATTACCAAGTCATTCAAAGAGGGAAGACTGAACTCAAAGAATGCAGACTGAGAAGAATGGAAGTAGCTGAAATTGGTCAGCTGTGGCGCAGCAACTACAAGTTTGCATTTAAAGCGGTTGCACATCATGATCAGGTTATTAAGTTTTGGAGCAGATATCACAAAATCCTTAGGGTTCAAATCTGACTTAAAGCCAATTCCCCTCAAGTGCAAATTCTTCAAATTTACACAATTAGCAAATGGATTCAGATGGACAGTTCCTGCACAACTTAGAGTAAAGCTGTCAAGATGCAAAGTTGTTAGTGTTGTAAAACCAAAAAGCTCTGCTATACTTGAAAACGGATCAGGATGAACTGGGAAGTTTTCCAGATGCAGCACTTCCAATGATTTGCAGCCAAAAGTTGTCGGGATATTTGTAGGATGACAGTCTTTTAACTCAAGCATTTTCAAAGATTGGCAAGCAAAGAGGCAGACTGGGATTTCAACAGGTGGACTGCCAGAGCTTTTCCCTTGAAGATTAATTCTGATTTCTTCAACACCATGCGCTGTTGCATACTCAATAACCTTATTAAATAGAGATTGATCAGTTGCATAATCCACCCCAAAGCGAGTATAAGTAAGAGACTTGATATCAGATGAATCACGATGGGATAGGACCCACATCACAAATCTTTTGAAATCCGTCAACCGAGAGAACGATTTGCTGTTCAAGTTTAAGCATGGAACTGAAGTCCACATATATCTCCACCTTTTTGACAAAACACATGTTTGAATTGCATCCTTGGTTTCCATGAATGACAAGATACGATGAATAAGGGAATCTGGTAAATCACCCACTCTGTCCTTGCTTTCTGCCGCATCACGATTATCTGCATTACGAGAAGCCAATTTCTTCTTCTTGTGCTTCCTAAGAGGAGCACCATTGCATTCTAAGTAGGCAGATAAATCAGCCAGTTTATGAGAAGCGGAATTCTTTTTCTTGGACTTCCTAAGAGTAGGACCATAGTAATCGCAGTAGTCAAATAAATCGATTTTTCGAGTGCTTTTAGTCATATCAACTTTTAATTATTATTCTCCAACTTGACTAAACAAGTTATCGGCCTATTGATTCAGCAGCAACAATACTTCACATAGCATCTGAAAAAACATGAAAATGCAAGTTAACTCAAGAAAGAAATCATTTCATTAAGGATTCATCTAAGAAACAATAAAATAAAAATCCCTTCAAACATCAATCAGATCAAGTAAAAACCCAGATGAGCTCAGTCCATCTATTTGAAATAGCCTATAAAATTAAAATAAAACCAAGAGCCCAGCATCCACAAATCCTTTCTACCCATCAAACACATACTTTACCATTGATCTCAGCCAAAATTCCAGATAAACAAGCTTCACTTCAAACCCAATTTCCCATCACTGTATATTCTAGCTTCTCATTTCGATCATTCAACTTAGATTTCAACCGAATCCTCAGGAAACCGAAAGTACCCAAACCACGATGGTTCGTTAATTCACTCACAAACTCGAGCAAAAATCAAAACACCTTACTGAACACAATATAAAGTCACAGAAGCTAACCCAATTTCAGACGGTCAAGAAACAATAAAGTAACCGAACAACTTTACCATTCAAAATGGTCAATCAATAATAAGCACGCAAACTAACAAACTGGAAAACATATTTCAGATAACAAGGAAATTCACAGACCAAAATTCAACAGAAACGGATTTCAGAGCTGGAAAATACCTCAAAAGACGATCATATGGGCACGTGGCTTCAGAATTCAGAGAAAATCCATGGAAGCAAGAAGTAAGAGAGACTCTTAAGAGTATGGATGATGATGATCAAGGATTGTGTGTAGAAAATTGCAAGAAAGAGGCGGCGAAGAAAGTATGTGTCCTAAAAACATTTTTCTTGCTCCTTTTAATCTTCCTCTTCATCCTCCCACAAAAGGAAGAACAGAGAAAAAGAGGAAAGCATAATTTTTCCTTTTAACCATTGAAACAATTGAGGACTATTTGTTAGATTTTCTTTTCAATATAATAATAACAAGAAGTGTAAGAATATCGTGAGTAATAAATGTAGGAAATTTTTCCTTATATCTATTTGTCGTTATTTTAGAGAATTTGTAATAATTTATACTTTTGTAATGTAATAAATGTAGGAAACTTTTTCCTTATATGTATTTGTCGTTGTTTTAGAGTTTTTGTAATAATTTCTTTTCTTTTGTAATGATTGATAATATTAAAAAGGGCAAAACACCCTTTCGTGCCCCTAACGTTTGCGGTGATTTTCAGTTATGCCCCTAACGTTTCATTTGTGTCAGTTGTGCCCCAATGTAAAACGTTAGTTTCAATTATGCCCCCAATTTCAATCATCCACAAAAACAAACATCATTTTTGCACGATTTGAGCTCGATTTTGATCAGATTTCATATGGGTTTTAATTTTCGGACATCACAAACTTGATTCCTTGGATCAATTTCAAAGATTAAGTTTAAAATCGCCCCAAATCCGAAGAAAATCGGACCCGATGAACCCCAAAAAGGACCAAAACGAAATGCAGCAAAACGAAGCATTTTTCTCAAAATTTCCATGTGCAAAATGATCCTTAGGAGTCGAAAATGAGTACCCATATGAAATCTGATCAAAATCGACCTCAAATCGTGCGAAAATGGTGTTTTTTTTGTGGATGATTGAAATTGAGGGCATAATTGAAACTAACGTTTCACATTGGGGGCACAACTGACACAAATGAAACGTTAGGGGCATAACTGAAAATCACTGCAAACGTTAAAGGCACGAAAGGGTGTTTTGCCTGTTAAAAAGACTTTTAGTATTATTTTTTTTACTAGGCCAAAGTCTCAAATTGGTCCTTTATGTATATGATAGATTTTAAATTGGTCCCTTATTTTTTGTTTGTTTTAGATTGATCCTTTATGATTCTATGATGTTTCAAATTGGTCTAAAAAATACTCTCGAAATGCAATTTGACCTCATTTTCTAACGATCTTAACTAGACAGAGAAAGAATTCTTCAAAAGTTAACTTCAAATTTGTCACATTTGGACTTCAAACGAGAAAAATATGACCAATTTCACTTGTTTGATTGTGAAACGAATTACCTACTTTCGGGACTTAATTTAACCCATTTATTGATAGTTTCAAAGTGCTTGTTAAAAAAAAATTTGTACCTTTGAATTTGAGCTTAATTAAAATAATAGAGATATGACCACATTAAGTATTTTTGGGACCAATTTGAAACATTATGGAAAAATATAGGACCAATTTAAAACAAATAAAAGATAAGGGACCAATTTGAAACTTACCCCATACGAAAAGGACCAATTTTAGACTTTGGCCTTTTTATTATAATTAAATATACATATAACTTTTGTCACATTTTTAGAGATTGTTATAATAAAGATGCAAAGAATGTGATATGAATTTGTGATCCGATCATCTAAATTTTCATTGTTTATGCGGTGCATTTGATATCCTGTCATGATATACCAATCATCTTATTTGTTATGATTTTCAACGTTTCATAACATTATAATATTGATATAGATCGACATTTAAAATAACACTTTATTATCATGTTACGGCAAAAAATGTGTGATTTGATAAGAATACAAAAACGATGTGATTTCATATTATATAGTTGGAAAATGTATTTTTTTAATAAAAAATTCCATTTTACCACTTTTGTGCTCATAATTCTTTTTTTTTTCTAATATGGTGCCAATATTTTTGTTAATTTTATGTTATTTATTAGACAAGTTGCTGATGTTATTACTCCTTATTTTGATATTATAATTTAGTTATACATCAGTATTATAAAATAATATTTTTTAATATAAAAATATAAATTAATATTATTTTTGGAAAAAAATATTGACATATTTGTTTTGAAAATATCTATATATATTTATAAGATAAAAATAGTGATAAAGATCAAACTTTAAAGGTTATATGATGTTATTCAATAAAACATTCCAAAGTGTGTATATATTTATATATATTTGTATATGCTGTTTTTAATATCATTTAATTTCTTTTTTGTTTTCTTCAAAAAAAAAATGTTTATTTCCTATCGTTCCGTCAGTGTGAAATTATTTGGTCATGGAAAGGAAGATTGATCACCATTCACCAACCTTTCACACATTGTGAAGCTAAGATATGATATAATTGAACTTTATGGTAATTACAAGCATTTGTGAGAAAAAAATATAAAAAGTCTGTCATGTATTAAATTATAGACATAATTATAATTTCATTGTCCGCAACAAATATTTTTGTCATAATTATAATTTTATATGAAGTTGTAAAACAAGTTGGTTAGTTTAGTTTGTAATTCTGTAAAATTCGTTAATTTAGTTGGTTGAACTAAGTGGTTAATTTTTGGTAAAATAAGCATTTATCTCTAANTTAATTATTTATATATATAAATATATGGCGTGTCGTGTCGCGTAATTTTGAGAGTTTAGCGTGTCGCTGTGTCCGTGTCCGTGTCAGTGTCCATGCTTCTTAGTTTGGGTTCAATTCTTTTCTTACCATTAATATTTGGGTCAATTTTCATTTGAGGATAACTTGTAATTTGATTTTTTGCATTATGACATCTTATAATTTACCTCGTGGGTACGATGTTGTTTTATTTCTTTTTCTTCTAATAATGAGAGCCACGAAAATTTGTTCTAAAGCCTAAACTTCTTTAAAAAATTCTTTTTAAAAAAAATTACGATCCTACGTTTTGGCCATATTCAACATATATACATATAATAAGATAGTTCCCTAAATTCTCGTTTCAACAGCTGAAGCCTGAAAGGCTGAAACCCATATTCATATCTTTCGCAGAATTGTTTCTAAACAATCTTTTACATTCTGTATATGGAATCCCTAATTTGGGCCAAACTCTTAATTTTTTATTTCATCAAGATAAAAAAATTCCCTATTTGGCAATTGATCAAAAGTATCTAATTTCGTAGGAAAATCTAAGGGAAATTAATTATTCAATATTGGATTTTATTCAAAATTTTAATCTACTTTTTATGTTTAATTGTTTTAATTCGATCTATATACTTTGTATCTGGGCCAAAAAAAAACCTATACACTTTCTTAATTAACTCCTTATTAATAAATTAAAACCGATTTGCTATGCAATTTAGTATTATTGATAACATTGAAAATAAAAAGATTTGATACCAAATCTTCTTTTTTATTATATTAAATTATTTTTCTAAGTAATTAATTAATGAATATTAAATTTTATTCAAATTTCTAATTTACTTTCAATGTTTCTTCTTTTTTTTTTTAATTGAATCGATATAATTTGTATGCGGCAAAAACAAAAATCTATATACTTTGTGAATTAAACCCTTATTAATAATTAGAAACTGATTTACTATGCAATTTAGTATTTTTAATAGCGTTGAAGATAAAAAGATTTGAAACCATGTAGTTTGATTCGATTCTACTTTGGTACCCTGATGTTTAAAAACATGACATTTTGATATTATGAAATTTTCATCGTTAACACAAAAGGGCCCTATGGTTTGCTTCCGTTAGTATTTAACGAAAAGTGCTGACGTTGTTCAATTTTAGCCATTTATTTTTATTACATCTTAGTTGTCAGTTTCTATTGCATCTTAACCATTTATGCTTCTTGCATATGATCCTAACCATTTCTAGTCCAATGTTAAATACTCATTTTAGTCTTCAAACTATGGGTAAGATACATTTTAGTCTTCATAAATGGTCCCTAGCTTTCAGTTATAACAAATTTCTTTCATTTCCTTCAAAATTTCTTTCAACTAAGTCCTCAATTTTGTTTGTGAGGTATTGTTTTGCTTTGCGTTTGGTTTGCGATTTCCACTTCTGTGAGTGTTTACTGGAACGTATAAAAACATGGGATGGAATTTCATGTTTACTGTTCAGGAACTAATTTGAAAAGGATGATAAGGTTCTTGGATCGGTTTGTAATTAATTAAGGACCCAATTGAAAGAAATCTTAAAGAAAAGGAAATAAACTTGTTATAATTGAAAGCCATAGACCATTTTCAAAACTAAAATGTATCTTACCCATAGTTTAAACTTTAAAGACTATTTCACCCAAAAAAAAAAAACTTTGAAGACTAAAATGAGTATTTAACCTTATAATAGAAATTGACGACTAAGATTAGATGCAAGAAAAATCAGCAGCTAAGATGTAATAGAAATTGATGGCTAAGATGTAATAGAAACTAATGGTTAAGATTGAGTCACGACAACACTTTCTATTAAATACTAACAGAAGCAAACCACAGGGCTATTTTGTATTAACAATGAAAACCTCAAGATAGCAAAATGTTACCTTTTAAACTTTAAGGTATCAAAGTAGAATAGGGCCAAACTACATGCTATTATTGTATATTTTACCCTATAAAATAATCTACAAGCAAAACATCAATTTATATAATTTTTCTTCTTAATATGATAGGTTCATATTTTCTATTATATTATTATGGTTGAATGCTCAAATTGGTCCTAAATGTATGTCGTAAATATTTCAAAAGTTTCATATTTGTCCTAAATATTTTTATTTAATTTTATTTTGGTCTCAAACTACTGAATATGATCATATTTGTCTCGTTTTATATTCGAATGTGATGAGTCCAAAACTACTTATTACTTTTAACGGGTACTTTTTTATCCAATTGAGGCCATTAGCTCGTCGTTGCGCGTGTCACCAAAACATTTTTCTTGCTCCTTTTAAGCTTTCTCATCATCCTCCCACAAAAGTAAGCTCAAAGAAAAAGAGGAAGCATACTTTTTTTCCTTTAACCATTGACACAATTGACGACTACTTGTTCGTTTTTTTTTTTCAATATTAATCATAACAAGAAGTGTAAGAATATCAAACTTTTCCTTATATTTATTTGTCGTTGGTTTAGAGTTTTTGTTATAATTTTTTAATAATGATTGATAACATAAAAAAGATTTTTAATATTATTTTGTAATATAGGCCAAACTCTCAAATTGTTCCTTTATGTGTGTATGGGGCAGATTTCAAACTTGTTCTTCATCTTTCATTTGTTTTAGAATGGTCTTATATATTTTCATGATGTTTTAAATTGATCCAAAAAATATTTTTGAAATGTGATTTGACCTCATTTACTTGCGATCTTAACTAGACAAAGAAAGAACTCTTCAAGAGCTAACGCATAGCTTCAAATTCACCACTTTCGGACTTCAAACGTGAGATGACTAATTTCACTAGTTTGATTGTAAAACGAGTTACCTACTTTTGAGACTCGATTTGACTTCATTTGTTGATGATCCAAAAGTATTTGTCAAAAAGAAATTCATAGCTCTGAATTCGTCACATTTAAGTTTGAAATAAGAGAGATATGATCACATTAAGTATTTTCTGGATCAATTTGAAACATCATAAAAACATGTAAGACAAACTGAAACAAATAAAATATAAGAGACCAATTTAGAATCTACTTGATACATAAGGAAACAATTTCAAACTTTGGCCTTTTTATTATAATTAATTATACATATAAATTTTGTCAAGTTTTCAGATATTGTTATAATAAGGATACAAAGAATGTGATATAAATTTGTTATATAATGGCAAAAAAAAAAAAAAAGAATGTGATACGAATTTTGTGATTGGATCTTCTAAATTTTCACTCTTTATCGGGTGCATTGAATATACTATGATTTTATTGTTATAGTATTTTAGATATCAAATGGTTGATAACGCTATCAGATGACAACAAAATAAGTATGATGTCATAACAACATAAAAATTATGTGATCACTTATCACAAAGTTGGAAAGAGAATTTTTCTAATAAAAGTTCCAATTTTACCACCTTTGTGTTGATAAATCTTTTTTTTTTCTAAGACAACGACAATAGTTTCGTTAATTTTATGGTATTTATTATACAATTTCTGTATGATATTTTGTGTAGACAATTTTTATATTAAAATACTTTTTATTATATTATTATAAGTTAATTATTTATTAGTATTATAAAATAATATTCTTTTAATATAAAAAATATAAATTAATATTCTTTTTGGAAAAAATATTGACAAATTTATTTTGAAAATATCTATAAGTTTAAAGGATATATGATGAGCAAACTAACTTCCCGGTCTCTGAATTTTGGACGCGGTGACAGATAGGTCCTTGAATTTTACACATTGTACTAGCCAGACCCCGAAATTTGAAAACGCCTAACTAATTGATCCCTCCGTCATATTGACGTTACAAAAATGCTGACGTGGTCATAACGGACGCTGATATGTCTCGCTATGCGCTGACGTGTCCCGTTTTGTCCACGTCAGCACCTGTTATATTCCAAAAAAAATTAAAAAAAAAGCTGTCACGTCATAAAATAGCGACACATCAGCATTTTATGACATGCAATGAGGAAATACTGATGTGTCGCTATTTTATGACGTGACAACTTTTTTTTTTATTTTTTTTTTGGAATATAATGAATGCTGACGTGGACATAACGGGACACGTCAGCTCATAATGGGACACATCATCGTCCGTTATGGCCATGTAAGCATTTTTGTAATGCCAATATGACGGAGAGACCAATTAGTTAGGCGTTTGCAAATTTCGGGGATCAGCTAGTACAATGTGTAAAATTCAAGGACTAATCTGTCACCGCGTCCAAAATTCAGGGACCGGGAAGTTAATTTACTCGTATATGATGTTATTCAATAGAGAATTCAAAACATATACATCTTACATCTCTAATATATGTCATATATCTATCATTTGTTATACCAAATGTTATTATTGTAAATACTATGTATCTTATAATATAGTATCACATACCACGACGTCTGATATTTATGACTTTTGAGATCACATTGTACCAAATGCATGAGGATTGAAAGAGAAAGTTTGGATCCTATATATTTATTATTTCATGGACTCACATTTTTTCTCCCTCTTTCTCTTCATTTCTCTCTCTAACTTTGTAAGAAATGCATGAGGATAGAAATGTATACGATTCAACCCTATGAATTTAGGTTATTGAGAACCTATAAAGAACGAGTACTCCAACAATGATGTCGTACCCCGTATTCTATGAATAACCTTAGGTACTTTTAAAATATTAAAAATTATAAATTTTTTTTTGAATAGCAGTATTTTTATTGAATTTTATTTTTATTATATAAAAACTTCATTTTCTTTCTATTAATAAACGAAAATTTATATTTTTATAAGAAAAATTACATAAATTTATATTTTATAACATTTTATTTAAGCAAATGTTGTGGTATAAATATCCCATAATTGTTAAAATTAACCGTACCTCGTATCTGCACTCGTACCCGTACAAATGCAACATAGTCGATAATGCATTACATTTTATTTTATTTCATTCAATTTAGAAACTATATCGAGATATAAAATTATTTAAATAGATACGTAATAATTATTTTAGATGTAATGGCATAGATATTTTATTGTTTATATTATTTATTATCAAAAATCTATTTGAGTAATTACAATTGTAACATATATATTTTTGTGTAGTAGAAAATTCTCGGGAAAGAAAAAATTATTTTGATAAGCATCTGTAAAAATATCTAAAATAATATTTTAACAAGGGTAAAATGCACTTTGTTTTCCTGAAAGACAAAATTTGACACTTTGGTATCCTGAGGTTTGCGCCATTAGCACTTTGGTACCTTGTGATTATTATCCGTTAAGATTTAACAAAAAGTGCTGACGTGACTCAATCTTAACCGTCAATTTCTACTACATCTTATCCGTTAGTTTCTATTGCTGCATAAACCATATTTCACTCTTCAACAAGATTTCTTTTGTGCATTTAGGTCCTCTCCTTTTGGTAAAACGAATCAAAACACAACAAACTAAAAGAATTGATGGAGTTTTCTACAATTTCATTTCAAGAACTAGAGAGTTTTTAAAAAAGAAATTGCAGAAAGATCGCTAGAGTTTTGATGAATCAAAATTTTCCCTTTCTCATAAAACTTCTCTCAACCAAGTCCTTAATGAATCACATATTGAACTCAAATGTTTGTCATCTTTATCAGATTGGTCCTTGGGACACAAAAAACAACTTTGTATCTCTATTGTTTGATTTATCTTCCATTTAAGGTCAAGAAACTTTTATATTTTTCAAAATAGTCTTTGGGGCACATTATAATAAGATTTATTTTCTACAATATATGATCATAATTAATTTAATTATTTTATTAAATATACCAATTGAAATTAAATCACAAACATACTTGACTATTGATGTTTAAAATATTATACTTAATGCTAATTTAAGTAAATATTTTACTAAAATAATTATATTTATCGTAATTATGTATTTTAAAGATAAAATATAATAGTTAGATGATCATATTTTGCTATCATAACTTACTGAATAACTTCCATGAAAAAATTATACTTTTATTATAATTTTATGAAAAATAAATATTTTAGTAATTTATTAAATTATTTAGTGAAACTAAATATTAATTATTTAATTTTTTAATTAATTAATGGGAATATTCTTCTATTATTCAAGTTTACTTTCAAAATTTCACTTAAGTAGTTGTATTTGAATAAGGGAGGACTAAATTGCATTTATTTTCAGATTTAGGACTGGTATGTAATTATCTCCTTTTCTATTTTGCAAAATTACTTTTTGACCCCAAAGAGTTTTTTTAATTTTTATTTTAGTCATCAAATATCATGATCTAGGGACTTTTTTTTTTGTAAATTTTGAAACTATTTGGGGGCATTCTGTAATTTTTGCAAAACTTTTGCAAAGTTTATCTTCTCACCATCGAACCACACAGTTTTAGGACTAAATTTCATTTTATTTTTCAGTATTTAGGACTAATATGTAATTTTATTCTTTTTCTAATATTTTTCATAATTACATTTTGACCCCAAAAATTTTGTTATAATTTTCATTTTAATCCTCAAATATAATGATCTAGGGACGTTTTTTAAAATTTTGAAACTATTTGGGGACATTTTGTAATTTTTGCAAAAATGCGAACAATTTTCCGTTAAATCTTGACGGAAAATAACCGCAAGGTACCAAATTGCTAACGACGCAAACCTCAGGATACCAAATTGTCAAATTTTGTCTTTTAGCATACCAAAGTGGATTCGGTCCTAACCATAAGATACCAAAATGCATTTTACCCTTTTAACAAAAAAAAAAAAAATCTATAAAGAGCATAAATCTCAAAATTGAAAATTGTAAGAGTTAGACATGACCATGAGATTTTGGGTTCCCTAACACTCAAGTTTCAACACCATTGCCTTTTAACAAACTCTATCAGTACAAATTTCAGCACAAACTTCAATCATTTTTTGAATAATTTTTTTTTCTTTTATTTTTACCTCAATACAATTTTATCTACATATCACAATCATTAATACCATTTTAAATAAAGATAAAATTTAGATACAATCTTTTATATCTTTGCTATAAGATTTTCCAGTAAATATGACGTGACAAAAAATTTTAGGCAAAAGACCTGTTGGTGTCCCTATCGATTGGGGTCAGTTTCAGTTATGGCCCCAACGTTTGTTTTATATCTGTTATGCCCCCAACGTTTCACATTGTTGTCAATTATACCCTAACCTCAAATTTTTTGGGTCAAAGTCCTATTTTGGTCCCTCAAGTTTGCTCAAAGTTCTGTTTTGGTCCCTCAACTCTTCGATGAACTTTTCGGCGAGATACACGGCGACTCCGACGACTACGAAAACTCATAATCCATGGTTTTTTACCTCTTGAGTTCAATGGCGGCCTGCATTTTACGAACAAATGACAAAAAATATGATATTCGGCGATTGTGTAATTTTTCGGCGACTATGTAATTTTTTGGCGGCTTGCCAGTCATTTTTTCGCAATATGGAGACCGTCATTGAACTCATGAAGTAAAAGAACCTTGGATTAAGAGTGTTCGTAATCGTCGGAGTTGCCATGTATCTCGCCGTAAAGTCGTCGGAGACTTGAGGGACCAAAACAGAACTTTGTGCAAACTTGAGGGACCAAAATAGGAGTTTGGCCCAAAAAATTTGAGGATAAGTTATAATTGACAATACTGTGAAACGTTGGGGGCATAATTGACAAAAAACAAACGTTAGGAGTATAACTGAAACTGAGCCCAAACGTTAGGGACACCAAGAGGTCTTTTGCCAAAATTTTATGTATGACCAATCATGATAAAGAGATAATATTAAATAGGTCAAAGTGCAAATTTGGTCTCATATCTTTTGCTCAGTTCCCAATTTGGTCTCATATCTTTTTTTGTTGCATTTTTGGTCTCATATCCTTGGGTTAGTTCTCAATTTGGTCTCATCTTTTTTTGTTGCAGATTTGGTCTCATATCTTTGGGTCAGTCGCATATTTGGTCATATATCTTTGTGTCAGGTGCATAAGTAGTCTCATATCTTTGCAAAAGGATCAACTAACAATTGATCCTTTTGCAAAGATATGAGACCAATTCGCAACTTGACCAAAAAATATGGGACCAAATTAGGACCTTTAGCAAAGATATTGGACCAAAAGTGTAACAAAAAGGATACAATGTATATATCTCAACTCCATTTACTACTCATGTAATACATTGTGTATATATCTCTACTATTATATATGTTTTGGGATGTTCTGATCCTCCTCCTCCAAAAAAACATATATAATAAATTTAAAAATAAAATAAAATTCAAATAACCTCACTAACTTTTTCTACTATTTGAAGAATTTCTCTTCATAATTTTTACAATACATGACTACCTTCAAAATCTTATATAATAAAATTTAAAATTTGATTATTTATAATATATATATAATTTAAAATTTTAAATAATTTCATATTTTAAATCCATACATGCAAAGCCCTAGTATATATATGTTCGCGCATATGCTGTTTTTAAAATCATTTAATTTCTTTTTTCTTTTCTTCACAAAAAAAATGTTTATTTCTTATTGTTCCGTCAGCGTGAAATTATTTGGTCTTGGAAGGAAGATTGATCTGATCACCAACCTTTCACACATTGTGAAGCTAAGATAAAAGATAAAAAGTCTGTTCATACAAAAAAGAAGAAGATAAAAGTCTGTCAGGTATTAAATTATAGACATAATTTCATTGTCGGCAACAAATATTTTTGTCATAATTATAATTTTATATGGAGTTGTAAAACAAGTTGGTTAGTTTAGTTTGTAATTCTGTAAAATTCGTTAATTCAGTTGGTTGAATTAAGTGGTTAATTTTTGGTAAAATAAGCATTTATCGTTATGATGTTTATTTGGGACAATTTTTTGCTTTTCCTAAATATTTGGGTTTTTCACTTAAGGATAACTTGTAATTTGAACTTTTGCATTGTGACATCTTTTAATTTACATAGTGGGTATGATGTTGTTTTATTTATTTATTTTCATGAGAGCCTCCAAAATTTGTTCTGAATCCTTAAACTTCTTTAGAAAATTCCTTTTTTTTTTTTAATTACGATCCTACTTTTTGGCCATATTCAACATATATACATAATAAGACATTCCCCTAAATTCTCGTCTAAACAGCTGAAACCCCATGTTCACAACATGATATCTTTCCAAGATTTTTTTCTAAACAGTCTTTTACATTGGCAATGGATCAAAAGCATCTAATTTCTTAGGAAAATCTAAGGGAAATTAATTACTTAGTATGGATTTTATTCAAATTTTTGATTCACTTTCTATGTTTAATTGTTTTAATTCAATCTATATACTTTGTATCTGGGCAAAAAAAAAAATCTATATACTTAGTGAATTAATCCCTTATTAAGAAATTGAAACCGATTTGCTATGAAATTTAGTATTCTTGATAACGTTGAAAATAAAAATATTTGATACCAAATCTTTTAATATTAAATTATTTTCCTATGTGATTAAATTATTGAATATATATTAAATTTTATTCAAATTTCTAATTTACTTTCTTTTTTTAATTCAATCGATATAATTTGTATGCGGCAAAAAAAAATCTATATACTTTTTGAATTAATCCCTTATTAATAATTAGAAACTGATTTGTCATGCAACTTAGTATTTTTAATAGCGTTGAAAATAAAAAGATTTGATACCATATAAAATAGAATAAATTACCCTTTTGTATCTTGTGGAGGGGTTCAATTTTATTTTGGTACCTTGAGATTTGAAAAGTGACATTCTGATTTCTTGAAGTTTTCGCCTTAACACAAAAAGATGATGTAGTTATATTCTGTTAGTATTTTAACGAAAGTGCTAAAGTAACTCAATCTTAACCATTCGATTCTATTGCATTTTAGTCTTCAGTTTTTATTGCATATGAATTAGCCATCGATTTTCCTTGCATTTGATCTTAGCTATTAGTTTCTAATCCAAAGTTAAATACTCATTTTCGTCTTCAAACTATAGGTAAGATACATTTTAGTCTTAAAAAATGGTTCATGGCTTTTAGTTATAATAAGTTTCTTTCCTTTTCTTCAAAATTTCTTTCAATTAGGTACTTAATTTTGTTTTTGAGGTATTATTTTGCTTTGCATTTGGTTTGCGATTTCCAATTCTGTGAGTGTTTGTTGGAATGCTGATGATAACAAGGGAGAGAATTCCATGTTTATTGTTCAGGAACTAATTTGATAAGGATGATAATAGGAGTATTCATTGGGCAGTTTCGAACAAAATTTTTAACCCAATCGCTCACATCGGTTTGAAGTAATTCTTAACCAAGTGGTTAAAAATAATGTGTTTAACCAAACCAAACTAAACCAATAAATAGGCGGTTTGGGCGGTCGGTTTGAGCAGTTAACAAGCTTATTAGTCGTTTTTATTAATTAATTATAAAATTGAAGAGACAAAATTAATGTTTTGGAGTAATAGGCCTAATTTATAGAATAGATAAAAAAATGACAAATGTGACTAGAGATTTGAGAGGATAAAATTGTATGACGAAGAATAATAGTTAATTGTTGTCTAATATAAAACAAATTTTATGATTCAAAAAGATAACATAATAAAAATATATAATAAAATCAAATGATGATAAAAAATTAATAATTTTTTTTATAAAATGTAATCACATATAATACAATATAAGTAAAAATAGCTATATTTATATATTAGCGGCCGGTTCGGTTAATTGTATGTTTAAATTGTTAACCGAACCAAAGCATCCAATTTTATTGCATTTTTAACCAAACCAAACTGCCGGTTTAGTTCGATTTTGCTTCGGTTCGGTTTGGTTTAGTTTGTCAAATTGGTTTGATTCGGTTTTGAACACCCCTATATAATAAGAGTTTTGGATTGATTTGTAAATTAAGGACCCAATTGAAAGAAATCTTGAAGAAAAGAGAAGAAACTTGTTATAATTGAAAGTCAGAGACCAAGAGAGAGTGAGAGAGAAATAGTAGTGAAAATTATTATTTTACTTAATATTCTTTTTTAATATTTTTATTAGAGTATAAGTAATTATAGGTATTTGAATATAGGTATGTTAAAATAAAAAAAAAATAGAATGGGATTCATTGGAATAGAATTTATTTGTGGTAAAAAAAAAAAAAGTAGCATTGTAACTTCAATATTATATTGATATATATTAATTAGAGGATACCAAGTTATAACTAATCCAATCTATAGGTAGAGGTGTTTGATATATTGAGTCAACCCACCAAAACTTATCCAAACTCATTGGGTTAGATTAATGGGTTGGTTTGAACTTGAAAATTTGAACTTGCTCTAGGAGTTAGGCTGTTTGTTTTAACCCAACTCAACTTGTCATCATGTAAAATAAATAAATAAATTCATTTTCTCATCTAGTTAAAATTATATTTTGGTTTCTCACATATTATTATTTCCTCAATTCGGTCCGTCATATATTTTTCTTCTCAATTTGATTTATCATAAAACAAATTGTGGGGACCAAATAAAAAAAATTAAGATGGACCAAATTAAAAAATATATATGCGAGGAAGAAAAAAATTAGTAGGTCAAAAAGTATACTTTTGGTCCCATAATTTTTGCTCAGATCTTAATTTGGTCTCATAACATTTTGTTGCATTTTTTGTCTCATATCTTTTTGCGCAGATTACAGATTTGGTCTCGTACCACTCTTGGTCTCATATCTTTTGGTCAAGTTGCAAAGTTGATCTCATATCTTTGCAAAAAGTTTCATCGTCAGTCCCACCTAACCCAAAGATATAAGACCAATTTTTCAACCTAACCAAAACATGTGGGACCAATTTTATAACTTGACCCAAAGATATAAGATCAAAAATGTAACACGGGACCAAATTTATAACTTGAACAAAAGATATAGAATCAAAAGTGCAATAAAAATTTATGAGATCAAATTGAGACCTAAACAAAAATTATGATTCAAGAGTGCACTTTGACCAAAATAATATGAGTCGACCTGCTAGCTAGCTTGAAACAACCAAAACCACTACTAATTGGTTTGAGTTAATTTTGATTAACTCAAATACTTTTCTTTTTTCAATTTAACCCTATGTTAGACTTGCACGACTATGGGTCAGTTCGTTTCCGTTTTTTTTAGAATTTGTTTTGATTATAATCATGTTTTGATTATAATCAAATTTGTTTATTTTTGTAGTGGTGTTTGGATGATTGTTGATTATTTGTGTGAAATTATTAAAATGGGTATGTAATGATTGTGGTAGGTGGATAAAAAGTAAGGAAATTGATAAATTGTATAGGGGTATAAATGGAAGAAAAAGTTAGAAAAAGTAAGGTGTGATTTGATTATAATAAAAGTGTGTTTGGATGTGATTGTTGTTGTGAAAAAAAACAAAAATGTTACTGTTTGCCTTGAAAAACGTGAAATCTTGATTATTTTTGTGAGTTGGTTGGGGGATGTTTTTCCGAATCGGTGCACCGTTTCATTTTTTGCCTACGAAATCGGTGCACCGAATAAGCAAATCGGTGCACCGAAT
>QANZ01043728.1:0-34275 GCA_003254925.1 Chamaecrista fasciculata
TGAGTTAGTCCCAATTCTCAGCGTGGCCACGCATTTCTTGGACAAACTCATCGAGGGCGCCAGTTAAATATCTCTCATCTTAAATGAGGGACAAGATCCCATCTTGGTCAACCACATTCCTTCACACGGTAATCAACCAAACCCGTACCTAGCCTGTATGGCTACCCTGCTACGGGTAACGTTGGACTAGGCCAAAGTTTGACAACTACAATGCCGGAATAGTCAAGACCTCAGGTCTAAGGCTATCGTGACAGGTGTACAGGAGAGGCTCGCTTATGACTAAACCCATGCAGGACTCTCCGGGTCGGTCCAGTAATTTTGTAACCCTTGCAAAATTCCACCATGGCTCTCGTGAAGCATCTAGTGCATGTATCTCTATACACCGAGGTCATGCTGGTCTTAGTTCATTTACGTTCCCACGTGAATGATCGACCAGGGACAGTTTTAGATTAATTATCTTATAATTAATCAAGGACGCTATCATAGTAAACACGCTAATAATATGATAACAACATAATTTATCTCTATAAATTAATCAAGAAATACATATGTTCAAATAACATATAAATAAAATGATTGGCCCTAGGGCACAATCTCCATCAATTTTCTTAAGGGCTTAGGTGGGACGAATGAGGTGGTGTTTCCATCACTTGCCCACACCTTGACTCATTCCTCATACTCAGCAATCGGCTCCATGTTTCTTTTGCCCAATAGGTCATTTCCCTCAAAGTGCTTATGTTTCCAAGCCTCTGTAACATTTCCATTTTCCTCCCAAGTGAGCTCATCATGAATAAAGAATAGTGGATATATTGATTCCACGGTAGGTATCTTTTGTCCATAGCCTAATTGCATAAGTTCCAAATAGGAGTTATAATTGATTGCAACCTTAACACTGATTAGGGGTACATTATCGTACTCTCCACAATTGTATAACACCTTAGGCTTATCCCACCAAACCAGTTTCCATTTGATACTCTCAAAAGGCGTCACACCGAGGGACCGTACTCGATCTTCATTTTAGAAATTTTGGTTGCTAGAGTGAAGGAAAATAGAGCCTTCCATCCTTGCAAAATCCTAGAGAGGTTGATATATTTTTCCGAATTGAACTCCCTTAGACCATTCCCGCCCCTGCAAATGGTTAGTCATCCACATTGTGAGGAGTTGTAAAAAGCACATCAACTTTCTTTTCCCTTTTGTTTGGAAGTGAGAAAGAGAGAGGTACGCATAAGCTAATATGACAAGAATAGGGTTGACTTCTTGATGTTCTACTCCCATGAATACATTGATAACTGAGAAGTCATCTCCAATCAACATTGGCGGGAGGATCACTAACCCATACATTGCTAAGGTAAGAGCATGATTGAACAATTCTCTTCTTTCTTAAGAAAATCTAGATGTTTGACAAGGTAATCTAGTGGAATGGCCTATGTTTGCCCCTTCTTCACAACTTTCATTGTTTCCAATGGCACATCAAGAAACTTAGCAACAACACGATAAGAATACGAACCAAGTGTTTATGTGTATAATTCGAGTCTTCATCTAATGGGAGCTGGAGGAAACTTGCATACACCTCAAGCACTAAAGAGAGGTGAAACTTAGTGAACACAAAGCATCTGATGTAGTTATCCCAAAGTTGACTTAAAATTGAAATTGCCTCAGATTAAAGAGGAATCGGTAGAAGATTTAAGATATCCCCATATGTTCGTTTGAAAGTAACCAGTTTTTCTGTGCTCATCTCTCCCCTGATTCGAGTTAGCTCATTCACAGGGTTAGGTTCAATCCTAACTCGCATAAAGTTTTTAGTTCATTAAAACCCAGTTTGTGGATTAAGAAACAGGTTGTTTGTCCATTGGTGATGTCATATTTTTGTCAATAGCCAAAGTAATCATCTTAATATTAAAATACACAATTTAAACGTGCTTGATATGAACTTCACCATTTGGAGG
This sequence comes from Chamaecrista fasciculata, assembly GCA_003254925.1. Lineage (NCBI taxonomy): Eukaryota > Viridiplantae > Streptophyta > Magnoliopsida > Fabales > Fabaceae > Chamaecrista > Chamaecrista fasciculata. The sequence continues at coordinate 1,947 of QANZ01043728.1, forward strand.
ATTCGTTATGCATGAAGATGTTCTTGTTTTCTTTAAAAAAATACTTTGGGCCTTTATTCCCTAAAACATATTGATCAGACCAAATCTTGATGATATGTTATTTGGTCTATTTTTTTATACATTTTATAATGATTTGTTATGATAAATGACCAAATAATATATATGCTAGTATTTGTACTAAGGTGATGCATGGAATAATTGGTTGTAAGTGCGATTTTGCAGTATTTTTCTTATTAATTATCTACCATTATTTTAATGGTGCTACTTAATCATTTACTTAGTGCGTGATTTCAGGTCAAGTATCACAAATATAGACACTCAAGTAAGATAAACTGAGGGTTGAGATAAATTTAGAAGGAAAAGACAAGGTTTGTGCCGTCACAGTGAGCGAACATCATAAGAGCTATGTCTGCGTGATGTCACGATGATGCCACCAAACAAAATTGGAGAAGAACAGAGTTGAGTCATCTTTGCGCAAGGCGGCGCAGAAGACTATGTAATTAATCTTAGCATAGAAGCAAGGTCTTTCAGCTGCCAAAATATCAAGAATCCATGTCGTTGCGCAAATCTCTGCGGGATTTGGGTGAACCGTTGATTGAGTTGATAGGCTAAGGTCAAAACTTTACCTATAAATATAGCTCATCCTTTCTAGTTTAGATATACACATTTCCAAGTAGAAAAATGTCGTTACTTTGTCGAAAAAGTCATGAGTAGCTAAACTTTCAAAACCCAAAGTAGGAATCTTGTCCCGGACTCCATCACAAACTCCACAGCATAAAACATTGTTGGGGTTGAATTCATTCATTTTGACCCAAAACTGTTTCTAACCCAATTTGACCTGCTCCAACTTGTGCAAAACTGATTTTAGTGTATTTCTCTTAACCTAGCTCAAACTAGGAGGGGAAGGATGCCACACACTCTTTCTCATTCTTCCTCTCATAATCTATTCATCAAAACTTAGTTCCATGGCTATCCAAGGTAGTTTGGAGCTTGGTGGAGAACTTTCTCACCACATGAGCAGATGCACTTCTATCCGAAGGAAGATTGAAGTAGGCCAGAACCTGGTTCCACAGTTTAGGAATTTTATTTTTACACTATTTCGTAGTTTCATCTAAGATTTCCTTTTTCTATGCTTAGATGATGAAGTTCTTGATGTAATTATACTTCTAATGTTGGATTGAGAGTGTTAGTCAGGATGCACAAGGAAAATATACCAAGAGGGGGGTGAATTGGTATTTAAAACTTTTTTCTAAGTTAAAAACGAGTTTTAACAAAGTTCCTTAAAACATTTACTTAAAACAATCCCTCTAATATAAATTCCTCAGAACAATTCCTTCAAACAGTTTCTTTCAGAACAAAGGTCTTTAGCAATAACATATATACTTAAGATAAAGCTGCTACTTAAGCAGATCAGATAAACAAACAGATTGCTAATGAAAGAAAACTAATCATTAACTCAAAAGATAAATGCGGAATATAAAGGAGAAATGATAAGGAATAATGACACAGCAGATTTATACTGGTTCAGAATAAGATACTAGTCCTCAACAAAGAACTTTCTCTTAAACCTACGTCCAGTCCCCAAACACAAAGTAAGAGATTTTATATTATTGCTAGGCAAACTAACCAAATTACAATTGGCACTCAATCACTCACGGATCACCACTGGGGTTTCACACTTTTACAGTTTCCCAAACCAACAAGTCCTCACGGGTAACAACATGATTCCTTACAACAACTCCTCTTACAGTGCAACCACTCACGGATAACTACTATAGGGTTTCACAACAACCGAGGGTAGGTAACCTATTACCGCTAGGAGGTATACGAACGAATCAGACAGTTACAAGAAGTATATAGAAGGGGTTCTCTCACAAAGAGATAGGTTCACACAAAAAGGTGAATTGTCACAAAGACTAACCCCACAAAGGGTTCTCACAAAGAGTTTGCACTTAGCAGCTTCACAAAGATATTCTTTTCAGCGAAATTAGCTTGACACACAGTCTTGTATCTTCAAGCTTTCAAATCCTTCAGCTTTTATAGTTGAGGAGCTTCAGCAGCTTGATAAGGAAACATTTTGCAGACTTGAGTACTCCAACGACTAGGAACAGTAGGATCTTCAAGATATTCGATTTGTCTTAGCCTTCTTCAGAGTCTTGACTGCATTCCCAGGTTGCTCATCTAACATTTATTAAATATAAACGTTGAGCATTGATCAGCATGGTCAAAATATGAAAGTTTAAAAACTTTATTTGTAAGGGTTCCTTGACTTGCGGATTAGGAGTAATTAGCATAATTCTTTCTAAATATAGATTTAGCAATAAAGAATAATTTCAACGGTTAGCTTAAAACTTTCCCAACGTGTATAACACAAAGTTAATAATATGGAGCAAGTTTAGCACTTGATTTAATAAGAATGAATTAAGCAGCGCACAAATTATAAACTTTCCTAAATAGTTCCTTTAATCATAGCGATAATTAAGGAATAAGAATCACTCTCAGATTTCTTTCCTTCTTTAGATGGATTAACTAATAATCATTGATTTCACACTTAATGAAATTCTAATTTTACTCAATCAGGGTCTCTCAATTATATTGTAAGATTTAGAGCAATATTCCGAGACATAAATGATCTTTCAAATTAAAACTTCATTATTTTATAAAATACATCGTGACAAGCTAATATATAATATATATATATATATCAACTAAGAATTTTTGGCAATTATCAAAACACATAAGATTAACAAAATAAATAACTTAACTCAGCCTAAGAATTATTTTATATTCTAGCGCTTAATTAAATAAATATAAACGTACACAAAATTTATCCCAAGAGAGAGTTTATTTATTCTTTGACATGCACTTTGATTATAATTGTATGTATTTGGTTTAACTCTTACGATTATAGTTGGTTATGCAATTTTCTGTTAAATAATTGTTTATTTAAAACTAATTAAAATAACAAATAATAATGAGAAAGTTCATTATTATATTTTTGAGTAAACTTATTTTTTGATCTTTGAATATATTTTAAAATTATCATTTAATCACTAATTATTGAAAATACGTGTAGGCCAGTGTTGATTATCTTGTCTAAAACTAGTTTTCTATTTGTAAGGAGTCAACTCATAACCCACAAGGTCGTGAGTTCGAATCCCACTGCCGATGTGAGGGCCTTGTTGATAGGCGGTCTGTAAGTACCTCAATAAGCGCTCATAGAGCCTTGAAGCCTACCCTAGCCTTGGTGAGCCCCCGAGACTCAACTCACCTAAACTTTTTCTGTACCAAAAAAAAAAAACTAGTTTTCTATTTGTAAAAGCAAAAAGATTAAAAATCATCTTTGATAACACTATTCTATTTAAAAAAAAAATCATCTAAAACATCATACCTTATTTTTAAAATCTAAAAAAAATAGAAAACTACTAAGATATATTCTGAACTCCCAAACAATTTTGAAAAATTATTTTTAGAGATAAGAATCAAATAGCCCACAATTTTTTATTTTATTTTATTTTATAATCATAAACTATTTAATCACTAAAAAGTTATCCAAAAGGATTNAGTAAAACTTAAAAATTTACAAATTCAAAGGACTGGTTTAGAAAAAAAAACATAAAATTGTAGGGACTGATTTTAATTTTTCCCTCAATAAAATTTCTATTACTTTATTGTTGTATACAAAAGTTCAAATTAGCACCACATAATAATTGGGGTTGGAAAAAAATCGAATTTGCTGAGAAAATATGATCAAACAACAAAAACTATTTCTTTTTTAGTTGGTATAATTTGTTAATGTTATTTATGATGATGGTGTTGTCCAATACTGCTTGGCTGCTAATAGTATCTTTTCTCTCTCATGTGGTCCCTTTTCATGGTCTGCAATTCTGGTTTCCCATTGCATTGCATCTGCTATACTCTTCACCTTCAATAACACATCCACGTCATCACGCACAATCACACTCCCCGAAGGTCTCAAAATCCTATCCATCTCCAAAACAATGTCCTCCATATTGCATCTGTCACATATATACATATATCAAATTAGTCCCTGAATTTACACACAGAATTAATGAGTCAATCCCTAATTAATAATCAAAATACACGGTTTAATCCTTGAAAGATTTCAATCCTCAACAATTTAGTCCTTAGTGAAGATTTGATTCTCGATTTTGAATTAATTTTGTACTTTTAAATCTCTGAATTTATATTTTGATGAGTCATTATTCAAAGATTGATTCATTGATTGATCCGATACGAAGATTTTCTCTTAAAAAACTGATTAGAATTAGAATACCCACAAGGTCCTGCATTCTCTATTTATATGTAGTTTCACTATAGTAAATGGTGAGTATGTGTAATAATTTTGACATTACCTGTTCTGGTAGAGGCTAAAAACAGAATCACCATGTATGAAATCGTAAGTTCTTGGGTAAGTCGACATTGCTTCACACCTGAGAGACAACATACATAAACATAGTTAATGGTGGGTTTTAATTCCACAATATACTAAAAGGAACAGCATGAAAATCAGTAAAATCTGCTATTTTCGTACAGCTAAATTCCACAATATGCCTAAATTTTAAACCTTCAATTTGTTCCAAAAATATAATTAAATCTTTTAATGTTAGAAATTTATTTTTCGCCATTAATTTTTTTTTTTAAACATCAACTGTTTAATCTTTAAAATATTATCTGTAGGGACCAGATAGTTAATATTTATAAATATATAGGAACTAAAAAGTATATATTTCTAATATTCAAGAACTAAATCATAATTTTGAAACAAACGTAAAATAACAATTCAATCTTTGAAAAATCACCAAGTTAACAAATCAGTCTCGACAAGATTGAAATACACAGTCTAGTCTTTTAATAATTATAACTGTATATTATTTAGTCCACAAAAACAACTAATAAGTATATTGTTTTGATCGTTCAGAGATTTAATTATAATATATTTCAATTTCTTCAAAACCAAATTGTCAGCACAGTAATCTTAACAAAAAAAAAAAAAGTAAGTTTTCTCTAAATGATAATGTTATACATACATTTTGAAGAGAGACTTACCAATTCTGATAGGTACCAATGAGCCCACGTTCATAGATAACACCTAAAGTATTGACCTCAGCTTCAACAGGAACAACATTCATGACCCACACTGGATCATCAACAAGAGCAGCTGCAAAGCCTCCCAAGTAAGAATTCATATCAAGAAGGTTTCGATACCTCCCATGTTCTCTGAACTGATAGTCCAAGGTCTTATAATGTGCCACTCTCTTCTTCCATAACTCTGTGTTTTGGAAGAAAATCTCATGTGTAATTCCATTCACACTTCCACTTTTAATCCTTGGAGGGATTGAAGTAAGCCTCATAGGCCAATTTGCCAACTTCCCACCACTAACTTCTCCTATATCGGTTACCTCGGGTAACGGGCTCAAGCACGCCTCCATTTTAGTGTACCTATTAAAAAATTTACATGACACAACATGACATATATATGCATATATATAAAAATTACATGACATGACATACAAACATGTCAAATTTTTTACATTATATGACCCAGCATGGGTTGAGCATGTGTTTTATGTGTCATACCTGTGCCAGACACGGTAATACTCTGTCAAAATAAAATGTATGTGGTTTCTAAAATAGGAAGTAAGCAGCATAAGAAGAGAGCATACTAAACAAATTAGAGATATTCATTTTCAGGGCCCAGAAAGAATATTCATTTTTCATTTGACTTTAGGGACCTAATGGAATGGAAAATGGAGTAAGAGACAAGGAAAAAAAAATGCAACAAAGACTTTGGTGGCTTGATACTTTTACTGACAACTCTCTTTATCATCCAACTGGTTTTGGTATCCTACTAAACTCTCTCTGGCACCAAGAATCTTTTTCTTTTTATTTTGCATTATTGCTTTGACAAGAGAGACTGCAAAACCTAGGTCCTTACTTCAAGAATAATAGCATAATAAACCTAAAAATCAATACAAAACAAAAAAAAAAAAACTGAAATATCCATGTCAAGTAAAATATCAATTTAATCCTTGAAGTGTATAAATATTGTTATTTTAGTCTCTGAATTTCTGAAATGTCTGTCTTAATCCCTGAAAATCCATTACTTGTTGCAATTTAGTTCCTCCTAAACTGAGTTGTACACTCTTGGGATCTCTAGGGAAGGATTAATTTGTAAGGAGTCATGAATAGAAACTAAAATGTCAGTTTAATCTATCCATGTCTAATTTAAAATATCACATGATGACTAATCTGAGTATCCAATGCATTTTAGATACAACTGGATCTCTCTCAGAGTGCCCTGCTTCATCAAAGTTTGGAAAATTGATAACAACAACAATAACTATATACAATCCAATCCATTTACTAATTAATCTTCTCAAGAAGTTATAAAAGAAGTTCACAATGAATTATCAGTCCATATATATATATATATATTTGCAATCAATCATGTTAATTAATCTAGTAAAGCTAAATTGTGATATTAATTAGAGTAAACTAACAATTTGGTCCCTAAAAGATCACCAACCTGACAACTCGATCCTGAAAGATTAAAATATACAGTTTAGTCTCTGAAAGATCAAACGTAAACTATTTTGATCTTTCAAGGACTAAGGTAAACCATTTGTTGTCAGCTCAATGATCTTTCAGGAATCAAATTGTTAGTCTACTCTGTTAATTATTATTACCATGCCCTGTCTGGATCCTGGGCCTCACAGAAAGGACGGTTCTTGAAGATCTTTCTGGTAATGTTGCAATAAACATGGTTTTTGGGTTTCTGCCAAATTGCAAGATCATCCTTTTGTACCAATTTTTTCCAGCAAAGACTCTTGGCTACATTCTCAATCACATTCTGTTCTTGTTCAAGACTCTGAGGGGTCCTTTCCCAGCCTTTCCAGTGATTCTGCCAGTTAATGGGTGGACCTGAAAGAATCCAATACCCACCAGGACGCAGTACTCTATCAACTTCTGTTAAGTAAATCCCATCTGCAAAAAACCAAAAGCAGTTAATTAGATGAATGAATGAAGCTTTTTAGGTGTCTACTACTATAGTGTTCTTCACTCGAGTTTAAAGAACTATTCTACTTGGGATTCCCAACTGATAGTTAGAAACTACTATATATTCCTATGGAGTAAATTAACAATTTGGTCATTAAAAGATTATCAAGCTGACAATTCAGTCCTTGAAAGATTGAAATGTACAGTTTAGCCCCTAAAAGATCAAAACACTATACTCATTAGTCCTTTTTATGGAGTTTATAATATACCATTTTCATCTTTCGAGGACTAAAAAGTATACTGTTTTAATCTTTCAAGGACTAAACTGTATATTTCAATTTTTCAGAGAGCAAATTATTAGTTTACTCTATTCCTATGTAATAAATATCATCCAAGTAGATTTTGCCTCAACCAACAAAATTGACATTTTGACCTGCACAACTTGTGTAGGATCTTTCGGTCTCCAGATTCTTATATTTACTTATTTTTCTTTGAATGAACCAAATGTGATAGTTGATCGGATATAAATTATTTAAATTTTTTTTTTTTGTGTTTTTTAAGAGACGATTTACTATTTGGTTCCTGAGTTTATACCAAATTAACTAGTTAGTCTCTGAATAATCAAAATATATTACTCAGATCCTAAATTATTGCAATTGTCAATTATTTCAATTTGGTCCTTGGGGATCAAAAAATAAAAATTTAATATGAATCCAAGAACTATAAAGTATTAATTTAGTATAAGTTCAAGGACTAAAAAGTATAAAAACAATTCAAATTCAAGACAAAATGATAAATTTTCTCTATTGTATATGTTATTGGAGTGTATGTACCATATTCGCCCCAGGGAATGAGGCAACGTGAGCAGTGAGCCATGTCAAAAGCTCTAGAAGGGTAAGGAAGTCTCATTGAGGCAAGAACTCCAATCAATGCAGGAACTCCTCTTTCAAGAGCAAATTGGACTTGTGCTTCATGTGTGTCTCTTGGTGCAAATGACACTGTTATAATATTCCGGGACAAAAGGTAAGCTCCCCAACTTGCAACCTGAAATTTTGTTACATATATTACATACCAGTGAATAATAATAATAATGATAACAATAATAACAGGGTCAATGTACAGATGTAATCTCATATATTTTGTTTAGTTTTCAATTTGGTCTCATATCTTTTTTTTTTTGTTACAGATTTAATCTGATATTTTATTCATGTCTCAATTTGGTTCTGTATCTTTGGGTCAAGTGTAGGATTGGTTTCATATCTTTAAGTTAGGTAAACAATTGGTCTCATGCTTTTAGATCAGGTAGAACTAAAGATGAGACATTTTATAAAGATATAATTTTACCAAAAGATATGAGACCAAATTAGAAATTTTCACAAAGATAAAAGACTAAAAATGAAATATAAAAATATGCAAGACCAACTTGGTGATCAAACAAAAGATATAAGATCAAATACCTAATAATAATACTGTCATATAGAATCACATCACAAATTAATTGTATAAGAATGAACCTGAACTAGTTAGTTAGACATGGACATGCCTATATTAGGAAAAAGACACTAGTGCACGAAGAAAACTGTGCTTTAGTGATGTTAATGGGAATGTGACAGGAAGTAATGGCACATGCATATGCATGGGACATATTAATACGTCTCATATATATATAGAAGCCTATAAACATCATTATTAATACGTCTCATATATTAATACGTCTCATAACCATTCCAGCTATAGAAGTTGTTAAACTACCCACGGTATCTCTTGTTCTACCACAAGCAAAACCAGACGCTTCATCCATTAACCAAGATGCTTAACAATATATATATTAGTTGCTTTGCGTGCTCTAACGGGCACGCAAATATGTATATAAAATAAATAAGGGACTAAATTGTTAACTTAATAAAGAAAGAGAGACCAAATAGCAAAATTTTCTCTTATTTTTAATTTCATAGACTATAGTTTTAAACATTGATGACTAGAAATGGGTGGAACCATATAAGATACTAGGGGCTTTGCGTGCCCTAACGGGCACGCAAATATGTATGTAAAGTAAATAAAAAACTAAATTGTTAACTTAGTAAAGAAAGAGAGACCAAATAGTAAATTTTCTCTTATTTTTAATTCATAGACTATAGTTTTAAACATAGACGACCAGAAAGGGGTGGAGCCATATAATATAAGATATATCTTTTGAATTTAGTTCATTACGAATTTAGTATATATAAAAAATTCTTATTGTTTACAAATTCAGAATATTCCACATTAATGAGATCAAGACAAAATGTTTTAACTTTTTTTCAAAATAGAAAATGTTTTGTCAGACTTTGACATTAATATATTAAAATCATAACTAAACTTTAATTAGCAAATTAAAATGTCTTTCTTCCATTGAATAGTAAAAAGCTTTTTTTTCCCCTAAATTTTTCTTAAAGATATTGAAAATATTTTTGTTTTTTCTTGATTTTTCTAACAAATGTTAATTATTTAAGAACTTAATAGTTAATATTTCTATATAAAAAAATTCAAGATCAAAGTGTACTTTTAGTTTCATATATTTTGTTCAAATCTCAATTTGATCTCGTATCTTTTTTTTTCGTACTTTTGGTCTTATATCTTTTGATTTCAAAATTAGTCTCATATCTTTGTAAAATGTTTCATACTCTAGGATTAAAAGGTGAAACTTTTTATAGAGATATGAGACTAATTCTGCACCTGATCAAAAGATATGAAACAAATATTTTGCCCAAATATTTTTGTTTCTTATAACAAATTTAAGACTAAAAAACAGACTTTTTGTCAAAGAAAGAAAAAAATAGAAAAAGAAATGTGTGTTAGTGGTGAATAACAGAACTAAACCGCCGGTTCAAGAATCATACATACCCCACAGCCGGTGTCAATGGCGGTTCTGATAGACCCATCTTTCAGGTTGATGAGCTTTGCCATGTCATCGATGTACACGTCAGCGCCACGTGGAAACATGGTCCCACCACCCGGAAACGTGAACCGGTCCGATTCGAACCGAACCCAATTCTGATTCTTCTTCTCTATCGTCAACTCCTTGTGCGGCACGTTACCAAACCACACCCATTCCCGACTCTCCGGCCACCGGATCGGCGCTTTGTAGCCGGCCGGCGCCGGAATCCGGCATTTCAAAAGCTCCGATGTCGTCTCCGGGCAATGCCGCTCCCGGTAAATTAACCGGTCCCGATCGAATTTCAGGGACCTCTGTATGTCCTCGCAGGGGGTGTATTCGGAGAACGACGCCTCACACGGCGGGAATTTCAGTTCACGCGCCGCCGTCGGCGGCGGATCGGCGACGGAGTGATGGGCGGCGAAATCAAGATCGACGACGGCGGAGAGCGGTTGCGAAATTGAGGTTAAATTGTCGCTGTGATTGGTGCAAACAGAGCCGAAGATAACGCCGGCGCCGCCGCCGGCGGCGGCGGGTAAGTGCTGCCAGAGGTTGAGGAGGTAAAAGACGGTGCAGAAGACGGTGGTGACGACGTAATAGTGGAAATTCCTCAGCCGATTGAGATTCTGGAAACAGAATTGGGAATTCGCCATTGATTCTTGCTTAGAAAAACAGAGAGAGAGAGAAATTAAGAGTGAATCGAGGAGTGAGAAGAAAGAGAGAGAGAGAGTGAGAGAGAAGATGGTGTTATTGTTATATATGATGATATGATTCTTGGCTTCTTGCTTGGAAACGAGGGCTTTGTGTGTATGTAATTATGTATGTGTGTGTGTGTGAAATGTAATATTGCAGTGTAATGGGAAGCAACTAAGACTATATTAAATTGATAATTTAAGTCTATTTATTCTCTTTCTGTCCATCTTCAATTCAATGTATATTATATTTTATTTTAATTAAATTATATTCAATGTTATCTTTTTGGCATTCAATTGCTCCTAATTATTGAGGATTAATCTTTGGGTTTGGTATCAGTGTAGTATGAATATTATAGTATTGTTTTATAGAATGAATGTTGGTACGTAGAATATAAATACTGTACAATGTTTTACATCTTTAAATACAGAAAAATATCTTTGCTTTTTTGTCAGTAAAGTTATATTGGGATATCAAAATTAATATTTACAGTCAGATTTTATAAATAGATAACTATTTAAAAAAAATTAAAAAAAATTATTTTTTAATATATAAAATTTGCTTTTATTAAAAATTTGACAAAATTACCTATGTTACTCTCAAATTACTCCCTATCTGCTTTTTAAGATAAATAGACACAGACTAAGGAAATGATTAATTTACCTAAAATGAAGGGAAAATAAGATTAAAAGATTAAATTGTCCTTATTAAATTACTCCTAGTTACTCTCAAATTCAATATCTTTGACTTTTAATATAGATAGAATGGTAAAAAAATAATAAATGCTCTTTTGATTTTGTAAAACATCAGATATTTTGAAATAAAAAAACTCTTCCAAACAAAGTAGATATTCTAGAACAGAGGGAGTATGAGGTAACTCCCAATTGTATGTTTAAAAGTTTTTTGTGTTCAGATTTACCCCTAAAGTTTGATGCCCAATTGTATTTCAAGGTCCAAACTTTATCTAAAACATTAACCAAAGTATATTGACATCATGCTAATGTCAACATTTTTAGAGTATAATTAATTAAAAATGTGAAAAATTTGAGATACAATTTACATCAATGTGAAAGGTTTAGGTACAATTGATACTAAATTTAAGAAAAAAAACAAAGTAACTTGCCACATTATTATTTCAATTAATGATTTAGACGATCTTAGACCTTGAAATATAATTGAGTCAAAAAAATATGAGAGTCTGACGATATAATTGATCATAAAAAAAAAAATTTAAAGTACACCTGAGACTTACCCATAATTTAAGAACATACACTAGATCTAATTTTGCATAAAAATTATTCCACAAGACTCAAACATGGATCTATAGTAGTATATCATCTTATCCTCGTCATGTCACTTCACAGGGCTATTGTTCCTTAATTACAAGGAATCTTAGAACTATTTGTGTAAGCCTGACAATAGGGATTATAGATAATATATATAAAATAAGGGTTTTTTTATTATGTGTCCTTATGACACATGATAAGAGTGTATTTATTGTCTTTGAAAACATAAAAAGTATGTAAATTTTTAAACAACATTAATTGATTGACCTTTATCTTTTCTTTTTTTTTTGACAATAATATCCTCATACTTTCTCATTTTTTATATACTTTTTTAAATAAATGCATTTCTTTTTTAATTTTTTCACTCTTGATACTTTTTTAACAAAATTATGTGTTAGGGTAAGAAAATGACGTTTTGGCTTATTTTTCTGTAAATATTTATATAATATATATATGTATAAAGCAAAAATAACAAAAGTGAAAAAATAAACCAAAAATAAAGCAAACTGTCATTTTTTATATATTTATATATATTATATAAAAATTTACAAAAAATAAGCCAAAACGTCATTTTCTTACCCTAACACATAATTTTGTTAAAAAGGTATCAAGAGTGAAAAAAAATACATTTACTAAAAAAAGTATATAAAAAATGAGGGAGTATGAGGGTATTATTGTCAAGAAAAAAAGAAAAAAGGTTAATAAATTAATGTTGTACAAAAATCTGCATACTTTTTATATCTTCAAGGAACAATAAATACACACTTATTATATGCCCTAAGGGCATATAATAGAAAAACTCGTATAATAAAAGACCCATTGCTGCATAAGTCCCTCCTCATGAACTTCTTATATAAGGGTGCATTTGGATGGGTCTTAGGGTAAAAGAGGAATTAAATGATGGGTGATTTTGTAAAGAAGAGATAAAAGAGTTGTGTTATAAAGGAGTTTTTTAGTAAATGGTATTTGGAAAAATGAGAGATAAAGAAGAAACTATGATGTAAAAGTATTTTAAAGGGTATGTTAAATAAATATTTACAGTCAGATTTTATAAATACATAACTATTTTTTAAAAAATTAAAATAAATTAATTTTTTTTTTTTTTACAAAAAAGTTTAGGTGAGTTGGGCTCTTATGGCATATAATAAATACACACTTATTATATGCCCTAAGGGCACATAATAGAAAAACTCGTATAATAAAAGACCCATTGCTGCATAAGTCCCCTCCTCATGAACTTCTTATATAAGGGTGCATTTGGATGGGTCTTAGGGTAAAAGAGGAATTAAATGATGGGTGATTTTGTAAAGAAGAGATAAAAGAGTTGTGTTATAAAGGAGTTTTTTAGTAAATGGTATTTGGAAAAATGAGAGATAAAGAAGAAACTATGATGTAAAAGTATTTTAAAGGGTATGTTAAATAAATATTTACAGTCAGATTTTATAAATACATAACTATTTTTTAAAAAATTAAAATAAATTAATTTTTTTTTTTTTTACAAAAAAGTTTAGGTGAGTTGGGCTCTTATGGCATATAATAAATACACACTTATTATATGCCCTAAGGGCACATAATAGAAAAACTCGTATAATAAAAGACCCATTGCTGCATAAGTCCCCTCCTCATGAACTTCTTATATAAGGGTGCATTTGGATGGGTCTTAGGGTAAAAGAGGAATTAAATGATGGGTGATTTTGTAAAGAAGAGATAAAAGAGTTGTGTTATAAAGGAGTTTTTTAGTAAATGGTATTTGNAGAAAAATGGGTTTTCGTGTTTGACTGTTGGAGACGCCGTCGTGGGTGACGGCGGAAATGGGTGGTTAGTGGTGGGCATTCGCTGTATGGTGTGAGTCTGTGAGTGGAACAGCGAGAAAATGGGTGTGGGTTTGGGTGTGGGGTGTTGAGTTTCTGGGTTTTTTCTGGGTTTCTGGGTTGGGTGTTCATCGAGTTCATACTCTGATGAAGGTGACGTTTGGGGTTTCTCTGGGTTTGTAGGGCGGGCGTTTCAGGTGAGTGAGGCGGTCGTCAATTGTACAGTCATGATGATGTGTTTCCTTGTTTTTCGCAGGGTTACCAGAGTACGAGTGTGACGTAGTTGAGAAGCAGGGCGAGCGCCGCAAACTATTCAACTAACAACCAAACTATTATGTCTTCAGGTACCTCCTAAACCCTTGTGTTTTGACTTTTCTGGCAAGTGTTAGAGACCATGGTGGTCATTAGGGAGTTAGAAGAAGGAGAAGAACTGAGTAGTGTTAGTAGTTTCACTACACAGGGCAGTAGCTCTGTAGATTTGGAAGAGGCTCGGCAGTCGCTAGAGGAAACAGGGCAGCGGGCGGCTAGGCTATTAGCCAAGAGAGCGAGTGAGAGGGCGGGCGCTCTTGTTATCTATAGAGGGGGTATGGATCTGGCGACCTCACCTCCATCAAACGGTGAACAAGATCCAGTAGAGGTGTCGGAGGAGCAAGTATTGGAGATCTCCGACTGTTCAGAAGGGGAGCCCCCAATGTTGAGGGGGGAACCAACAGGTCCTCTGAGTGGGTCGGCGGACGAGGGGGAGCGCCTGATCATGGCGCGCGATGCGGTGGCGTGGGACGCCGGAGAGGGGCTTGGGAACCCCGAAGTCAGGGCGACCGTGGGGCCGCCAGTGGAGCCTTCCAAATTCGCCAGCGTCGAAGATTTGGAGGCGGCCCAAGTGGCGTACTTTGGGCCAGGGACTGGCCGGGAGGGGTGCGGTATGGCCGTCGGCGGGTGGGACGACAACAATTCAATGTGGTGGACTCATCCGCGCGGGTTCATCGTACACGAAATTCTGTTGCGGGAGTGTGATTCCGACATGCCGTTTACAAATTTCGAGATGGAGGTGCTGAATCACCTCAACTGTTGTCCAGCGCAGTTAGCAGCGAACGCCTGGAGAAGTATAACATTTTTGCAGTATGCTGCGTGGACAGTGGGCAGGGAGCTCACTGTGAAATTGTTTTTGTATTGGTTCTCCGTGAAGGCGGGGGACAACGGGCGGGTGAACCTCCAGAGGAAGGGGGGTGCTCTTCATGGGTTTCCGACCAGTATAAGCAACTGGAAGAATTGGAAAGACAGATACTTCCCCATAGTGTGTAACCACTTCGAGCGCCCGTGGTGGGTGAGGGAAGAGGACGGACGTCCAGTATTTCCAGTGGCGTGGTCGGACGCCATCACGGGGACTAGCCCTATTAAGAGAGGGCATCTGTCGGAGGAGGAGCGGCGGACGGATAGGCTGCTAACATCATTTTACAAACATTATGAGCAAACATGTAATATTTGAACTAACACTAACATTTACATTCTTTTTGCATGTGTTTTGGATGTGTTGGTTTGCGTCTAACGAGTGTTATTGGTTTGCAGCAATGAAAGAGGCGCAGAGGAGGCCGGGAAGCCAGGGCGCCGGAAGCTCGGGCGCAGGTGGCCGGACGGAGAGGGGTGGAGAGCCGGGGAGGGCTCAGGGAAGGCCTGGCGGGGGGATGAGGGCGCCACCGGTCGCGGCAGGCGGGAGGCCAAGGGGTTCGGGCCATTCGTCTCACGTTACCTCCACTTCTGGGGGTGTGGGGCAAGCTGCGGCGAGCCCATCGAGGAGGAGAACTGGACCGCCAGTGTTGGCCCCCGGCGGGATGAGGCAGGCGGGGGGCCCGTCAGCGAGGGAGAGGAGACCGGACGGGAGAGGGAAGGGTCCAGCGGAGGAGGAGCCGCCGGCGAAGAGGGCGCGCGGAGCTAGCGCAGCGGATCCTGGGGTGTTCATCCACTGGGATGACATGGAGCTGGATCAGTTCATTAAAGTGAGCCATCCAGATGGCGATGGGCCCAGCAACCCGAGGATGGAGATGCCGGACGCCCGGCGGGTCAATGAGAATGGGGAAGCTGAGTTCCCTTATCTGCCAGCACGGCCCTTCAGTGGGAGGTTCTCAGGAATTGCCTCCATCCAATCTCTCTACTCCAACGGCACCTACCAGTGGCATGACACCCTGGTTGCCGATGCCTACAAGCGGCCGCCAGCGGACTACGCAGCATCCTTTGGTGTGATGGCGTCGATAGCTGGTCACGCTGCGCAGACGCTGTCCCACAATCTGGCCAAAGAGGTGGCCCGCCTCAGGGAGGAGGCCCGGAAGGCTGGCAGAGCAGAGCAGCTTCAAGCACTGGAAGCTGCTAGGGACAAGGCGGTGGAGGAGGCTCAAGCTGGGCGGGCTCAAGTGAAGAAGCTGGAGGAGGAGAAGAAGAAGGAGAGGGAGAGAAGGAAGAAGGCAGAGGGGGAGGCTGGCGTGCAGCGGGGGGAGGCTGCAGCTGCCAGAGCAGAGCTGGAGGCGTACCGGGCGGGGGAGGCAGAGAGATTAGCGCGCGCACGCCGAGATGAGCGTCGCCAGTGGTATTGGTACTACATCCAAGCCACGGCACGGGGGTTCGAGAACTGCCGGAAGCAATTGGCGTTCTTGAACCCGGGGCAGAATGAGGCGGGCCTTGATTATACCTTTGAGGTACTGCCCAACGGACAAGGCGGGGAGGAGATCCGTATGCGCGCGGATGACGACGAGCCCGGGACGCCAATGCCTGATCAGCCGGAGGATTGGACCATCCATGCGCTGGAGGTTCAGGAAGGGCGCTCCCCTCTCAGACCAGGGGATGAAGGTTATGTGCCCCCGGCGGACGTCCAGAGCACCGCGGGCAATGAACTGGACGCCGAGCAAACGATGATAATCCCGGACAGTGGAGGTGCAGAGGGTAGCGGCGAGCATGCTCCGGGAAACGGCGAGCCGGTGATTCTGGACGACTAGGGCGTCCTTGATTTGTAATGCTGGGGGGTGTTCCCCATTCTGAATTTTGTTTGGGCGTGTGTGCCCGTTTTTTTTTTATTTATTTATGTGGATTTGTGTGGGGCGGGCGTGCCCCCTTTTAATGGATTTGATGGCCGTTCGGCCAAAGTTAATGCAGGCCATAAGGCCATTTATAATTGTTGCGATATTTATAACTGCCGTTATTTCATATCTGTTGTGTTTGATATTTGCGCAAGTGTATGTATGTGGGTGTGTGTCCGCCCAACTGAGTTGGCGATCGGACTTTTGGGCTAGCCAGCCAAGAGGTAAGGGACCAGCATGGCGTATGAGCAACTTCTCGGCTCATGGGCGCGCGGAGCGCCAGAATGAAAGCGTATGGAGGCGTCCCTCCAGCCTTCGAGCTCTTCTTTGGAGCGAAATTACGTGTAGTGAGACGTTGTGAGTTAGGCTGTGCCTAAGCGAGAGTAATTGAAACAAACGCGAATGTAAATGAATCGAATAAATTCAAGAGAATGCCATAGTTATATTGATGAAATATATTGGCGGTCGTTACATAAAGTAAGTAATTGCAACACGAAAAGCGTACAAGAGATTACATAAATGTGAAAATACATTAATGAAACCGGAGTGTGATATTGTTGACCGTGCGGTCGAGATACTTTCTGAGGCTCGCGACATTCCATGTATTTGGCAGGCGGCGGCCGTCCAAAGTAGAGAGTACGTACGCGCCACCAGGGATAACTCTGGTGACCCGGTATGGTCCTTCCCAGTTGGGATGGAGCTTGCCGTGCGAGCGGTTCAGGCGGTCGTTGGCCACATCGCGAAGAACGAGGTCGCCAACGTCAAAGGATCGGTGTCTGACCCTTTTATTGAAATACTTGGCCATGCGCTCTTTGTAGGCGGCCTGGCGGATGCTGGCGATTTCTCGCACCTCCTCAAGTTCGTCTAGAGCTATTGCTCGACAGCCTCGGTTTGCCTCCTCATTGTAGTATAAGACCCTGTCGGAGAGAAAGGCGGTCTCAGCTGGAATCATGGCGGGCGACCCGTACGTGAGGGTGTAAGGTGCCTCGCCTGTGGATTCTTGAGGGGTGATACGGTAAGACCAAAGGACGGTTGGGAGTTCGTCCGCCCAGCGGCCTTTGGCGTTGTCGAGCCTGCGCTTCAGCCCATTTAAAATGATGCGGTTGGCGAGCTCGGTTTGGCCGTTGGTCGAGGGATGCTCGACTGAAGTGTTACCGAGGGAGATGTCATACTGGGTGCAGAAATCGCGGAAGGATTCACTGATGAATTGGCGGCCGTTGTCGCTGATGATTCTCTGCGGGACGCCAAAACGTGATAGTATGTTCTGCAAGACGAATGTTTTCATCTGGGCAGAGCTGATTGATGTGACTGGTTCAGCCTCGATCCACTTTGTGAAAAGGTCGATCGCGACGATGAGGAACCGGCGCTGGCCCGTGGCGGTCGGAAACGGCCCGAGGATGTCGATCCCCCATACGTCAAATGGCCAAGGGGATTCCATTGGGCGCATGTCTTCGCCCGGAATATGGATGCGATTGGCGTGCTCCTGGCACTTGTGGCAAGTTTTCACCAGGGCTGTGGCGTCCCGTATGATCGTGGGCCAGTAGTACCCCGAAATGAGCACTTTGCGTTTGAGGGTGGGCGCCGCTTGGTGTGAACCGCAGAGTCCCTCGTGGAGCTCCTCGAGAATGAGGCGGGCGTCGTTTGGCCCTACGCATCTGAGGCAGGGCATGGAGTGACCTCGCCGATAAAGATCATTCCCCCAGAGGAAGTAATGCGCAGCTCGGCGCACCACTTTTCGAGCTTCGTTTCGGTCTGCTGGGAGGGTGCCATCCCGAATGTAGGACATGATGGGCGTGCGCCAATCAGCCGTTGTTGAGATAGCAAGGACCATGGGGCCCTCGATTGATGGGCGTTCTAAGGTAGTGCGGATGATGGAGGAGCGACTCCGAGCATCTGGCTTAGAGGCCAGTTTGGCTAGGGCGTCCGCTCTAGTGTTCTTAGAACGCAAGATGTGTGAGAATTGGGCGGCCCGGATATGATGGCGCAGGATGTACTTGGCTTTTTCCACGTACTTGAGGATGGTGGGCTCTTTGGCCTCGAAGTCTCCCTTCATGTGACCGACCACCAGCTGGGAGTCGCTATAGACGTGGATGTCCTGGGCGCCCATGCCCACGGCGAGTTCGAGGGCCGCGATGAGCGCCTCGTATTCGGCCTGATTGTTCGTGGCCGGGAAACGTATGTCGATGGCCTGTTCAATGCTGTAACCATCAGGGGATTCAACAATCACGCCCGCGCCACGGAGCTTGGCGGATGAGGCCCCATCGATGTAGAGGTTCCACACGATGAGGGTAGGATTGGCGGGCGTCATCTCTGCGACAAAGTCAGCCAAAGCCTGGCCTTTGATGGCGCGTCGTGGCTCGAAAGACAGGCCGAATTCAGAGAGCTCAATCGACCAATTGACCAGGCGGCCGGCGATGTCGGGCTGGTGAATGATCTGCCTCATAGGGCGGTCGGTGCGAACGATGATCACGTACTGTTGGTAATACGGTCGCAGCTTCCTTGTGGAAACAAGGAGGGCGTACACGAGCTTTTCGAGTAGGTGATATCGTGTCTCGGCGCCCGTGAGGACTTTGCTTGAAAAGTAAATGGGGCGCTGCTCATCCTTTTCCTCGATGATCAGGACGGAGCTGACTGCCACATCGGTTGCAGCCAAGTAAACGTAGATAGGCTTGCCGGGCGAAGGGGTGGTGAGGATAGGCGGCCTGCTCAGGTACGCCTTCAATTGCTGGAACGCTTCTTCACATTCAGCCGTCCATGTGAAGTTCTTCCCTCCTTTAAGAGTTTTAAAGAAGGGTAAGCACCGGTCGCCCGATCTTGCCAAGAAGCGGTGGAGCGCCGCTATGCGCCCGTTGAGGCGTTGTACCTCCTTTAACGTCTTTGGGGACGCCATGTCAATGATGGCCTGGCACTGGTCCGGGTTGGCCTCTATCCCACGTTGGGAGATCATGAAGCCTAAGAACTTGCCCCCGGCGACCCCGAAAGCGCACTTGGCGGGGTTGAGCCTCAATCGGTAGTGGCGGAGGATCTGGAAGATCTCCTGTAGGTCAACGAGGTGGTCGCCACCAGCCTTCGTCTTGACGACCATGTCGTCAACGTAGACCTCGATGTTTTTCCCGATGTTGTCTTGGAAGAACCTGTCCATCATACGTTGGTACGTGGCGCCCGCGTTCTTCAGGCCGAAGGGCATGACGTTGTAACAGTAGATGCCCTGTTCAGTGATAAAGGCCGTCTTGTCGACGTCCTTGGGATTCATCTTGATCTGATTGTATCCCGAAAAAGCATCAAGGAAGCTCAAGGTGGCGTACCCACAGGTGTTGTCCACCAACTTATCGATGCTGGGGAGTGGGTGAAGGTCCTTGGGGGTCGCCTTGTTAAGGTCTGTGAAGTCCACACACATCCGCCATTTGCCGTTGGGCTTGGGGACAAGGACGACGTTGGACAGCCAGGTGGGGTACTTGGTTTCCCGAATGAACCCGGCCGCCAGCAATTTGTTCACTTCTTCTTTGGCGGCAAGCTGCCGCTCTAGCCCCAGGACGCGTTTCTTCTGAAAGATTCCCGGGCGGTCATCAACATCGAGAGAGTGCATGACCAACTGGGGGTCGACGCCGGGCATGTCCGACGCAGACCACGCAAAAATGTCGCCGTTGGCGAGCAGAAAGTCAGATAGCCTGGCTTGTTCTTGAGCGGGTAAATCCGCAGAGATGCTCACTGTTCTCTCCGGGTGCCCGGGGAAGTGAATTTGGACGAGTGTGTCCGAAGGTTTGGGGCGTGCGCCCTCGACCTAGTACGACAGATAAAATGCGTATAAGTAAAGAGATGTAGTGGAAAATGAGTTCATTGAATAAATGATTTCATTAATCTGATAAAATGGGCGTCCGCCATGTGTAGGTCGGAGCGTACAATTAGAAT
This sequence comes from Chamaecrista fasciculata, assembly GCA_003254925.1. Lineage (NCBI taxonomy): Eukaryota > Viridiplantae > Streptophyta > Magnoliopsida > Fabales > Fabaceae > Chamaecrista > Chamaecrista fasciculata. The sequence continues at coordinate 22,645 of QANZ01043728.1, forward strand.
GACATAAGGGGGGCCTTAAGCATTTTGTAGGAAAGGGAAATAAACATAGACATGAAAATGAAAAACAACTAATCTTAAGGCCGGGCGGCTAATCCACCCACTAGAAGTAGTTGCTAAGTGAAGGAGCGTCAGCCACTGATGTGGTATACCTCGTCGCGGAGGTCTGTGATCTCTGACGTGCCCATGTCTGTGTCCTCCCCGGCGGGCTCCGGGGGAGGGGAGTCTGGAACCCCTTCCATTAGTCGGCGGGTCTGATACCCGGGATCGATCATCACGCGAGCCAGGCTTGTGGCATAGCAGCGGCGACCTTCGAGTTGATCTCCCCTTATACTCGCAGTTCCCCAACGTGTAGGGAATTTCATGAGTAGGTGGGCAGTGGAGATCACTGCTCTGAAAGCGTTGAGACTGGAGCGCCCGAGGATTGCGTTGTATGCTGAAGGAGCGGCTACAACGATGAAGCTGGCGTATGTAGCTGCGGTCCTCGGCGGGTCGCCATCACCCTCGAGGGTGAGCTTGGTTTCGAGTACCCCTTCGGCGGGCGTCCTTGTCCCAGCGAAGCCAATCAGAGGCTCGTTGAACGGCTTCAGGGCGCTCAGCGGGATGCCCAGGTGCTCGAAGGCGTGAAAGTAGAGGATGTCTGAGGAGGATCCTTGATCTACCAGCACGCGCCGTACGTCGATCTCGCCTATGCGCGCCGTTATAACCATAGGCTCATCATACTCCACGGGCTTGAGCTCGTCGTGGGTGAAAGTGATCGGCGCGTGAATGTCCTCGTGCGAGCGCTTGGCGCTCGTGTAATGCATGCACATTATGGAGCGCATGATTTGCTTTCGGCTGTGGGGGGCCTTGTGCATGTGAATTCCCCCAGAGATGGTGTTCACAACGTTGCGGACGGGCGCCTCAGAATGCTTCGAGCCGCCACTTCCGCCCTCAGCGACCTTCCTGTTCTTCTGATGGGAGGCGTCCCCATCAGACTCCGGTCGCTTTTTCTGTTTGTACTCGGCCAGATGGCCGTCCCGGATTAGCTGCTCGATTGCATCCTTCAGAGAGATGCACTCATCTGTAGTGTGGCCATAGCCGTTGTGATAACGGCAATGTTTGCTGGTATCCCGAGGGCGGCCGGTCTTTACTGGGAGGGGCCGGGCTACTGGAAAGAACTCAAGGTTTCCGCAGGCGCGCAGGATTTCTGACCTGGAGACGGTCAGGATGTGGTATGTCGGGAACTTGCCCGTGAAGGGCGTGCGCTGGGCCCCTGGGGAAGAGTTGGAAGAGCGGTCGTGCCTCTTCCACCTCCCATTGCCATTCCCACTGGCGGGCTGAGTCCGGGTGCTTGTTTGGGCGTTTTGCATGTCCTTCAGCTTGCTGAAGCGACTTTTGGAGGCAACCTGGTTATCCTCCTTCAGAATGAAATCTCGGACCTGCTTCAACAGTGCGTCCAGGGTTTTGGGGTTGGCGAGCGCCAACTCGTTCGACACGTTGCCCGGGCGTAAGCCCTGTTTGAAAGCGTGGATGGCCACGCTGTCCTCCAAGTCCTCCACCTCGTGGCAGCGCTCGGAGAAGCGCTTAAGGAAATCCCGGAGGCTCTCGCTGGAGCCCTGAATAAGGTCTGCCATGACCGTGGAGGGTTTCTTGTACACGATACTGGTGGCAAAGCGCTTCAGGAAGGCGGCCTCCAGCTCGTCGAAGTTGTGTATGGAGTAATCGGGGAGGCGGGCATACCAATGAAGTCCCTCTGGACCAAGAGTGGTAGGAAAGAGCTTGCACTTCTTCCCTTCAGTGAGTGAGGCCAGTTGGACGTTAGCATGGAACGCCTTCAAGTGCAGATTGGGATCTGCAGTTGGCTCGTAGGGGATCATCTTCACGGGCATCTTGAAGCCCTGAGGCACGATATCGCGCTGGATCTCTACGGCGAACGGTCCCTTCTGGGGGATGAAGGTGCCCGGCTCGTCTTCGAAACCAGCAGCAGGTGCGTTTTCTTGGGCCGAGGCGGCCGTGGTGTTACGGCGGCCGGGGTTCGACCCCTGGGGAGTGCTATGAACCGATAGGCTCTGGAATTCACGACGTAGGGATTCTGTCTGCTCCCTCATCATGCTGCGAAAGATGGCCATAATGTCCATGGCCTGGAAGGTCTGGCCCGTCGCGCCCATATCGGCTGGTGGTGCAACCCGAGAGGGCGCTCCCTCGTCTCGATGTTCCTCTTGTTCCTGATTTTCCTGGGAGCCTAGGGCGTGCTCCTGGGAATCAGAGGGTTCGTCCAAGAGCTGATCGCGAGGAGAGTCGCTGTGAGCCATAGAGAAGTGGAAATCACCTAGTTTAACAAGGTAAACGTGGGTGAGTTAGCTTTTGTAAAGAAAAAGCAACAGAGGGGGGCGTGAGAGCCCGTAAAGTTCAGCAGGTGAGGAGGAAGGTCCCCACAGACGGCGCCAATGATAAACTGGAAAATGACTGGCACTTACCTAGTTCACCGGAGAGGGCTGCAAGAGCCAAGACTTGAACAAAGACCTGCAAAAGCTTCACAGGGGGGCCCTGCGAAGTGTACTCCGACGCTCAAGTTAGTAAGAGAGTAATGAGAGAGTAGGAGAATTTGAGAGTGTAAGAAGTAGCTAACCTTGAACTGGTGAAATGGGCTCTATTTATAGAGCAGGGAGGAGAGAGGTGGTCAGCGTGCGGGGCGGACCACGTTCTGGGCACGATCTCCACCAGCGAAGATGGTGGAGACCGAGATTTGCGGAGCAAGGCAATCGTGGGAGATTGCGTGTTGTGTTTCTAGGCGGGCGCCTAGAAGCTGGAGATCGTGGGTATGAACGAGTCAGTAACCCACGATCTCCCGTAGCGTGGATTGCGGAGCGGGGTAGTCGTGGGTGGCCACGTGTCATTTGGGGGACGGGCGCCAAGACCCAGGATGGACCATGAGCGCCCCTAAGTGAGTTTAGGGCGCCCGACTGACTCGAGGGCGCTTCGCAAGGTGCGGAGGGGAGAAGAGGCCCGGTGCGAGGGCCGTTTAGGCGTACGCCCAAATAGTGATGTATCACTAACTAATCTAACCTTTGTTGGCAAAATAAATTAATTTTTAATATATAAAATTTGCTTTTATTAAAAATTTGACAAAATTACCTATGATACTCTCAAATTATGAGGCAACTCTCAATTTTACCCCTAAAGTTTAACGCCCAATTGTATTTTAAAGCTTAACGTTGTCTAAAACGTTAATGAAAAATACTGACATCATGCTAACGTCAATATTTTTGGGGCATAATTGATTAAAAGTGTGAAAAATTTGAGATACAATTAACATCAATGTGAAAGTTTTGAATATAATTGATACCAAATTAAAGAATAAAACAAAGTCAATGCCACATCATCATTTTCCATATAAAAGAAATTTAGAGTACATTTGAATGTGAAAAATTTAGCTTACATTTTTTCCCCTCAGTTATGGATGCAAGCTGAACAGCAGCGTTAAACGCTTTTATATGCACATTTGGGTCAGCTGTGGGCTCATAGGGGGTGATTTTCATGGGCATCTTGAAGCTATGAGGAATGATATCGCGCTGGATGGATAATGCGAAAGGGCCCCTTTTGTGGAATGAAAGTGCCAGGCTCATCCTCGAACCCAGCGGCGTCCGGCGTGTTCTCTGCTGATCCCGCCGTTGTGTTCCGGCGAACAGGGTTTGAGCCCTGTGGACCCGGCCCGACCCAGGCAGTTCTAGCGGGGCTGGGTATCTGGCCGAATCCCGAGTCTAGTGCCTGTGGACTCGGCCCAGTTCAGGTATACTCATTATTTATTTATTTTATTTTTTGATTAATATATACAAGTTAAAAATCATATAGAATGAATAAATGACTTAAGTAAACAAATATAAAAATTTTGAAAGAAAATTGTCTCGGTTAAGCCTGACTGTCCCAATGGCCTGGCCTAGCCCGTGTGCACCTTAATTATTAGTTTGGATTCAAAATAAAATAAATATTATAAAAATTAAATTTCATTATAAAATATAATAAAACAATTTTTTATTTTAAATTTATAATAATTATATATCTGATGTAATTTCTATATTATATTGAATCATGCTCATATAATACTTGGAAAAGATTCAATGTTATCATTCTTCTTTGGAAAAATATATAAAATACATAAATAGAGTAGAGTAGTACACCAGTTGAAGACTAATAATACATGTGACATAGCCCCATCTAGATCTGTGGGTACTTTTACCCATCTTATGCCATTTGTGTGCACAACATCATGTTCCATACAGTTGGAATTTGAGACTATTCTCAATTTGGGGCCGAACTCCCAATATTCCACGCATGTGCTCCTTTTTAGTTATTAGTTGTAGTCTTGTAGACAATCTCGCAACGTAACTGCAGGTTAAATTCACCATCATCTCATTATTCACTTATTGTGATCAAATCCACATAGCCACCATTTTCAATGAAATTAAAATCATTTAGTTAATGTTCATTTTCTAAAGTAATATAACACATACATACACACATATATATATATATATATATTTATTTGGTGATAAATAGGGGCCTAAGCCCAAGAAAACAAAACCAAAAGCAATAAAAAAACTAGCCAGCAATTATCCTCCTGGGGTAGATAACCCATAGCATAAAAAAGCATAAGACTACTAATCTCTTCAGGAGCATAGGTCCACTCCTTGTAACCCAAATCTGAATTGAGGCTCACAACACGCTCCCAAATTTTTGGTGCCATCCCTTCACGCAAAGACCATCATGATTCCTTATTAGAGCCCCACAACTCGCTCTACCATTCTCCCTTGTAGCTGCACCATTTGTATTTATATATACCCAAGCAATCTGAACACTTTCACCTATATCATCCTTCACAGGCATATCAATTCTTTTTGCAGCATGAATGTTACGAACATAGTTAAGAATATGCACAACAGGGTTATGAGGATAAATGAAATCATGATTAAAAGTGCTAGCGTTTCTCCATTTCCAAAGGTGCCAGATGGTAACGCCCCAAATGGTTCTCCAATCATCCGACGAGCAAATATCATTTTTTTATCTCAGGCCGCACATTCCTAGAAAAAAAGATATTAGTTTTATCCTTATTCACCTTTTGCCCAGATATATCACAGAAATTATTAATGCACTCCATAACACAAATCAACATGTTGCTTGGAAGCTTCACTGAAGAGTAGCAGATCGTATGCAAACATCAGATGAGTAATCACAGGACCATTTCTACCAGCTTTCATAGGCCCCCATCTCTGGCTTCTAATCGCTTCAGAAATAATATTAGACAAGTTGTCCATTCATATAACAAAGATATACGGGAAAAGGGGGTCTCCTTGCCTTATTCCTCTAGAAGGATTGAAGTCCTCAGTTTTACTACCATTCCACAACACATTAAGGCTCGAGGTAGAGATACACTCCATATTGATATCCACCATTTTCATCGGAAGGTCGAGCTCCACCAAAGTACTATGAATGAAACTCCATTCTTCTCCGGGGGCCTTCAGAGCCCCATCTGGAACACTGCCCACTTGATTTCATCATCATCAATATCTCTCCTCATATCATTCAAAGCATTAGGGCTCAATTGATAAGTCTGATTTTAAGTAGACTTTTAGGGGTATTTTGTTTATATTTGCATATTATATCTAAAAATTTACCCTCAAAATCTCAACTTTCTAGATTTTTTCTCAAATTTTAAATCAAATTGAAAATGTGATATTTTTTAAATTAATTCTTTATTTTGTAATTATCATGTTTTTAAATTAGGATTTGATGCTTATTCAGTCTTTAATTTGCTCTCTAGGTAAAGAAAGATCCACAAAAATCCCTTGAAATCAGGTCAACTAAAAGATATTTCCGCTTTGCATACGTCTTGCCTAAGACTAGTGCAGATTCTGAAGTTTAAAAAAGAGACGTTCAGTCGTTGATATCTTTTTGTTATTAGGAGATTTTGTAATTTAAATCTAAGGGATTTGGGGGTAGTCAGTTAGAGTTAGCTCTATAAATAGGTATCCTAGGGCTTTCACGAAAATTATCACATACTTTACTTTCATCCCACACTTTACATATTTTGGTGCTCAATGGCCCTGCGTGGCTAATAACTCTCTTATCTTGGCTTAGGGTGAGTTTAGATTGGATGTCTCAACACTTGTGAGATCTTATTTATATTTTCTATTTCATGAATTTAATATATGTTTCTTTCTCCTACTTTTCTTTTTTATATATGTTTCAAGGTTAATTTTTATAACTCTTGGCCAAAGTTATTTATTTGATTTGTAAACATAACGCTATGTGTTCTTATTAGTTCGTAATTAGTAAGTTCATCACTAAGTAGCAACTAAGATGGTCGAACCATGTTAGGGAGAAGAAAATCTAACAAGTAATTTCGTGAATTAGTTGTTAGGGTTAATATCTTTCGGTTCTTTATTCTATTAATTAGGTTGGATTGTCGATCGTGTGAGATTTGTCTAGTTAATAAGTGGTTGAATTGGATACGTTATCCTTTAATCAATTTTAATGAAAGAGTGATTTCATTGTGTGAATTCGTTAACCTGTTTATTTTGATGAAATAATATTATCTTGATATCAATGATCAAGTGTGAAACTCCATGAAAAACGATCTGAGCGAAGGACATCATACGGGCGGTTGCCCATCATTACAAGAAGGTCAAGACCAAATCAATGTCTTAGGAGGATTCAATCAGCCCCAAAGGAAGTATGACCCGTTTTCAAACACATAATCCTGCGTGGAAGGATCATCCACACTTTAGCTATGCAAGACATCCTCAATTTCCTAGACTACCTCCTCCTCCTCAACAAGTCACAGATTTAGGTAAATCTCTTGAAGATATTGTAGAAAATTTAGCAATTAACACTACAAAATTTCAGGAGCAAACAATGGTTGTTTTCAAAGAGGTAAAGAGTGACATTAAATGCTTGGAGATGCAAATGGGTCAGCTTGCAACATCTATGAACAAGTTAGAATCCCTAAGAAAACTCCCTTCCCAAACAGTGTCTAATCTGAGAGAGAGTGTTTGTGCAATCACTTTGAGGAGGGAAGATGAATTTCCACTTCCACATAAAAAGCGCACTCATGCTTTAAATTTAGAGATGTAAGTTGACACACAACAACCTGAACTCACAACTCTTGCCCAAGACTTAAGCGCAGAGGCTGAGGTAGAAATTGAAATTCCACCCACGAGCTCAACTCTTGCCCAATCAAAGAAGAAGAAGGAGGATAAAGAGATTCTTGAGGTATTTCGAAAGGTAGAGGTAAATATTCTCTTACTTGATGTCATAAAGAAAATACCTCACTATTCTAAGCTTCTCAAGGAATTTTGTTCTAACAAGAAAGAATTAATTAGTCATGAGAAAGTAACCTTTAATGAGAATGTTTCAGCTGTTCTCAAAAAGGAAATACCTCCAAAGTGTGCAGATCAAGGTATGTTTTCTGTCCCTTGCAAGATTGGTAATTTTAAAATAAAAAGAGCAATGTGTGACTTAGGTGCATCAATTAATGTCATGCCTTTGTTTGTTTATCATTCTTTAAATGCTGGACCATTTAAAAAGACATCAACAGTGCTTCAACTTGCTGATAGATAAATAGTTTATCCTGAAGGAGTATTAGAAGATGTGTTGGTAAAAGTAAATGATTTAATTTTCCCTGCTGATTTCTATGTTTTAGATATGGGGAATGATAATTCTTCTAAATCTTCTCAATTGTTGTTAGGAAGACCCTTTCTTAGTACTGCAAAAACAAAAATTGATGTTTTTAAGGGAAAAATAACTATGGAGTTTGATAACAAAACTATAGGATTCAATGTTTATGATGTCCCTAAAAATACTAATGAAGTTTTTTCTGTTTCTAGCAACAATATTAGTGAATCACATATTGGTGGAGGCTCTAAAAAGAAGAACAAAGATAAGCACAAATTTATTGAGCATCCCGTATTGAAAAAAGAATCTCAAGCATTAAAAAGGTGTGAGGTTGAAGTTAATGGAGGAACTAGAGCTCAAGAGATCAATCAAATCATTCCAAGGGCTCCAAAGGGAGTCACTTAAAACATGGAGGAATGTCTAGTCCAAGACAATAAACAAGGGCGCTTTTTGGGAGGCAACCCAAACTTGAGTCTTACCCAAGTGGTATGCACAAGCTTTATTTATCTTTAATTCAAGCTTTCAATTTTTCCCTTTTCTAAAAAACAATTTTCGTTTGTCTAAATTTGATTTTAAATTTTAGTTTTTATCTTTTCTTTATTCATTCTCGTAATTTATTTGAATTGTTTGCATTTTTATTTTAGGTCTCAAGTGTTAACTCTTGCCTAAATGTAAAGGAGAGCCAAAGAACACTAAACCAGAGAAGATCACCCTTTCCCTATCTTTTTAATTATGATTTTTATCTAAATTTCACGCTGAGGACAGTGTGAAGCTTACTCATGCGAGGGTATCCCGATTTTTGATTGCTCATTTCTGATGCCTGATTGGTTTAGTTGTTTTCTAATTGCTGATTGTGCTGGGTTTGCTGTTGAATCCTATTCTTGTGATGAATTTTTTATTTGGGAAATTTGTTTTCAAAGTTGCTGCCCTGGTTCTTTTAAAGAAAGACTTTATTAGTTTTTCCCTTGGCTTCCTTTGTCCGATTTCAAAAGCTTTTTCCATTTTAGTTATCTTTTTAAAGCATCAGGTCTCCAACTTAATTTTGGATTTTGTAGTTAGAAAGTGTGCTTCTATTCTTCTCTTTGTATCCCCTTTTGATTATTTCTATTCACCCTAAAGAGTAAAGCTCAAATCACACACTTGCATAACAATAAAGTATCAACTTGTGTGCTTAATTGGTTGTAGTTACACCTAAGATTGTTTTCAATAACTTTGTATAGGTTTAATCTTCTCTTTTATCTTGTCTGTTGATATTAAAAAAACTAATAAAAAAAAAAAATAAAGGGACGAAAAAAGCGGTAATGCATATGAGTCCCTGACTGTATACTCATGTGTCCACCAAGGTACAAAGTACCTTAAAATCCCAAAAGTAATTAAATAAATAAAGGAATGAAAAAAGCGGTAATGCATATGAGTCCCCAAGTGGATTATGAGTAGGCTAATAGCCCTCTTAGGGGATGTTGTTTGAATGTTGGAAACTAGCTTTTCTAATTTCAAAATTTGATTGTTAAGTTGTGGTCATCTTTTGCTTTGGCTTGGTGCTAGATTTGGTTTTTGCTTGAGGACAAGCAAAGGTTTCGTTATGGGAGGATTGATAAGTCTGATTTTAGGTAGACTTTTAGGGGTATTTTGTTTATATTTGCATATTACATCTAAAGATTTACCCCCAAAATCTCGACTTTCTAGATTTTCTCTCAAATTTTAAATGAAATTGAAAATGTGATATTTTTTAGATTAATTCTTTATTTTGTAATTATCATGTTTTTAAATTAGTATTTAGTGCTTATTCAGTCTTTAATTTGCTCTGCAGGTAAAGAAAGATCCACAAAAATCCCTTGAAAGATATTTCCGCTTTGCACGCCCAAGACTAGTGCAGATTCTAAAGTTTAAAAGAGAGACGTTCAGTTGTTGATATCTTTTTGTTATTAGGAGATTTTGTAATTTAAATTTGAGGGATTTGGGGGTAGTCAGTGATGGGTGTCGAATCCACCAATAATAATTAACCTGAATCTGCATACTAAAGCAATGAATCAGTAGTAACAAGTGAGAACAGGGTTAGTCCACAAGGATAAGTGTTGCCCAAGAGTAATGCAGTCAGACTTGAAAAAAACCAGAACCAATGCTTAAGTCGTGCCCAAGAGTTACGAACGCGACCTAAACAACATAGAACTTATTGTGAATGAATTTGAGAAATTTAATGAACTTTAAAATAAAAGAGAGTTTACCAATTGATTGAGGACTTGACTGAGATTGTTTTTCATGGAGTTTCACACTTGATCATCGATACCAAAATATTAATTCATCAAATTAAAATAGATTAATGAAATCACACGGTGAAATCACTCTTTCTTAAAAGTTGATGAAAGAATAACGTACCCAATTTAACCACTTATTAACTAGACCAATCCGACACGATCGACAATTCAATCTAAGTTAATAGAACTAAGACCCGAAAGATATTAACCCTAAACAATTAATTTACGAAATTACTTGTTCATATTTTCTTCTCCCTAACATGGTATGACCATCTTAGTTACTACTTAGTGATGAACTTATTAATTATGAATCAACAAGAACACCTAGTGTTATGTTAACAAATCAATTAGACAATTGGGCCCTTAGTTGAATGTTCAACTTGAAAAAAATTAAAACAAGAAGAGTAGGAGAAAGAAAAATATTATAAATTGATGAAACAAATAAGAAGATCTCACAAGTGTTGAAACATCCAATCCAAACTCACCCTAAGCCAAGAAGAGAGGTTTAGCCACGCAGGGCCATGGAAGCACAAATATAAAATAAAGTTAGAGAGTGGGGAAGAATAGATTCATTACAAGCTTTGGAGGGGGGGGGGGGGGGGNGGGATTTATAGTATTTTCTAAGCCTAATTTCCTTCTAAACTTTCCTATTTTTGAGCTACACATTGTACAGTTTAGGAAAGATTGCAGAATCTCCAATAACACTTCAAAACTGATCAGCTGGAAAAGATCCTTGTAAAAGCCTACCACATGATCCTTCACTTCTTTTTCATCTTCCAACAAGGTCCCTGCATCATCTTTAAGCGTTGAAATTTTGTTCCTCATTCTTTTGTTGATAGCTTTAATATGATAGAACTTGGTATTTCGATCCCTCGAATTTATCCAATCCAATCTTGATTTTTGGTGCCATAGGATCTCTTCTTGCATACACACTTCCTGAAGTTCGTTTTAGAGCACTTTTTCCAGTCTTTCAAGATGAGGATTCCAATTACCACTTCTCTGAATACCCCCTAAGCGAGCGAAAATGATATTTTTCCTCTTTTTTATGTGCCCAAAAACATTTTTGTTCCATTCAATCAGGTCCTTGGATAACACTTCAAGAGTTGTCTGGATCTATCCTTGGTCTCTCCAAGAGTTCTTGACAAACTCTTTAAAGCGAGGATGAGTGAGCCAAACCTTCTCAAAATGAAATGGCCGATTCCCTTGTCTTCCATCATTAGTTTCCAATCTGAGCAAAATGGGATGGTGATTTGAGAAGTCAATTCTCGTGAGGGTTGTGATTATCGCCTCTCCATGCATAGTTCTCCAATTGTTGTTGTACGAAAATTATATTGAATGAAATAGTGCATATTCATTGATCAGAAGAAGGTACAATATATACACATATCATCACAGCAGCAGAGCATGTGAGTGAGGGAAAAAAGTGATGGAGATTGTGCCCTAGGGTCAATCATCCTTTAGATATGTTGGGAACATATCAATTAATTTATGGAGATAAATTAATGGTTATCATATTATTAGCATGTTTACTATGATAACAGTCCATGATTAATTATGAGATAGTTAATCTAAAACAGTCCCTGGTCGCTCATTCGAGTGGGAGCTTGAATCGAACTAAGACCAGCATGACCTCGGTGCATGAGATGCACGCACTAGATGCTGGGACGAGAGTCATGGTGCAGTTATGTAAGAGTTACAAGTTGCTGGACTGACCCGGAGAGTCCTG
>QANZ01043732.1:12649-60803 GCA_003254925.1 Chamaecrista fasciculata
AAAGAAAGAAACATATGGGGAATCGATCTTGACTAGAGATAATATTGTACTGTAATACAAACTCATTTGAAATTTAATTTTAAACTGATTCCTATGAAAATCTTTATTTTCATGTTTAATATAATCTTTAAAAGAAACTTTGTCAAATAGATTTCGTTTTCTTATTATCTTTCAAAACATATCTCTAGACTCGATTTTTTTTTTTGGCCAGACTCTAGACTCGAATTTAAAAATTAATTTAAAATACATTTGGATTAGTCACTTGTATAGTTTGTTGGTTACCTTGATTACATTGATATTGTGAGTTAGAGAGGAAATGAGAGTAAAATCGCATATTATTGATAAATTATGCCTTCAAATTTTTGTTCAAATTTTTTAGGGTAAATTACACTTTGGTATTCTATAGTTTAACCTTATTTCACTTTGATACACTACCGTATTTTCCATTAACACTTTGGTATCCTTTGCAGCTATTTTGTAATTTTAATCATAACAAATTTTGAAAAAATTACATATTGACCCCAAATTTTTTTTAAAGTTTTCATTTTAGTCCCTAGATAATATGTATCCAGAGACCTATTTGTAATTTTTTTAAAAATTTTTTGGATCAATATGTAATTTTTGCAAAACTTGTTATGGTTAAAATTACAAAAATAGCTCCAAAGGGTACCAAAGTGTTAATGGAGGATACCACATGGTATGAAAGTGTCAAGTTTCAAACCACAAGGTACCAAAGTGAAATTTACCCAATTTTTTAATTGATACACATATTTTAATTGATACACATATTCTTGATATATATATATATATATATCTTTTTATTTATCCTAAATATCTTAATTAAATTTTAAAGATTTATGGTTGAAATTTGAAATTTTTGTTTGAAAAAAATGAGTATTTATATTTTATTAATAATAAATTTTTGAAAAAATTATAAAAATATATTTATTTATTTTAAAATGTCAGAAAGATAGAGTATAAACATAGTGGGTATCTGTATTTTATTTTTTTTAAATATGAGTATCTGTATCTTTTTAAAGATAATCAAATTTAAAAGATATATATGCATAATAAATTAATAATATTTAAAAGATTTGGTGCTCGTCCTTCTCTATATAAACCACTCGAGACTAGTCTAACCTTCATCTCATTCCTTTGCTCTGTTTTCACTCACTCCTCTGTTTCGTTTCTGTGTTCTTCGTGTGTTCTCTTTGTTTCATCGTTCTTCTCGGCTTAATTTCTGAATTAGCGGGAAGAACGAAAAGAGTTCCAAAATGGCTCCGGCGGGAATTCCGGTAGGAGAAGGTCCGGGAAAGAATTATCCCGGAAAACTAACTCCGTTCGTCACAAACACATGTGTCGTCGCCGCCATGGGTGGTTTAATCTTCGGTTACGACATTGGAATTTCCGGTATGTATATATATATCAACATTCAACAATCATACATTCATACTCACATTATGTATATGTGAATCGGAGTTTAATGACTTTTTTCCTTTTTTTTTTTTTGTGGCAGGTGGTGTTACCTCAATGGATCCATTCTTAGAGAGATTTTTCCCGTCGGTGTACCGGCAAAAGAATCTGGACAAGTCCAGCAATCAGTACTGTCAGTATAACAGTCAAATTCTGACCATGTTCACTTCGTCTCTGTATCTGGCGGCGCTATTGTCGTCTCTGGTGGCTTCCACTGTTACCCGCAAATTCGGCCGGAAACTCTCGATGCTCGCCGGCGGCATCCTTTTTCTCGTCGGAGCTCTCATCAATGGCTTCGCCGTCAACGTCGGGATGCTCATCATCGGCCGAATCTTGCTCGGATTAGGAATCGGATTCGCAAATCAGGTATATATATATATATAGCATGATTCATTGATTCTAGTCTACTTGTGTTCTTTCGTGATTCAAATTATCTTAATCTCTGTATAATTTTTTTCTACAGTCGGTTCCTCTGTATCTCTCTGAGATGGCTCCGTACAAATACAGAGGAGCATTGAACATCGGCTTCCAATTATCAATCACATTGGGAATCCTGATCGCGAACGTGCTCAACTACTTCTTCGCCAAAATCTCCGGCGGCTGGGGATGGCGGCTCAGTCTCGGCGGCGCGATGATTCCGGCGTTAATCATAACCGTCGGATCACTCTGTCTTCCCGACACACCAAACTCCATGATCGAGCGTGGAGATCACGACGAAGCAAAGAAGAAACTCAAGAAAATTCGAGGCGTGGATGACGTGGACGAAGAATTCAACGACCTCGTGGCGGCGAGTGTGGCTTCGAAGAAAGTGGAGCATCCATGGAGGAATCTGTTACAGAGAAAATACAGACCTCATCTAACAATGGCAATTCTCATTCCGTTTTTCCAACAGTTCACCGGAATCAACGTTATTATGTTCTACGCGCCGGTGCTTTTCAATTCGATCGGGTTTAAAAGCGACGCCTCTCTCATGTCCGCCGTCATCACCGGAATCGTCAACGTCATCGCCACTTTGCTTTCTATTTACGGTGTCGATAAGTGGGGAAGACGCAAGCTCTTCCTTGGAGGAGGTGCTCAAATGATCGTTTGCCAGGTATATATATGGACTAAATAATAAATTGTTTTAATTTTTTAGTGAGTAAAAAGTAAAAAGTATAACATTTTAATATTGAAAATTGTAATTTAGTCCCTATAATTTGTTACAGGCGGCGGTGGCAGCAGCCATCGGAGCTAAATTCGGAATGAGTGGTAACCCAGGAAACTTGCCGGAGTGGTACGCCATTGTTGTCGTACTGTTCATCTGCATCTACGTGGCAGGATTCGCGTGTTCGTGGGGCCCACTAGGATGGTTAGTGCCAAGTGAGATATTCCCATTGGAGATTCGTTCAGCCGCTCAAAGTATCACCGTTTCAGTCAACATGCTCTTCACATTCGTGGTGGCACAAGTTTTTCTGTCAATGCTCTGTCACATGAAATTCGGACTGTTCATCTTCTTTGGATTTTTCGTCGTGATAATGTCGTTTTTCATATATCATTTTCTGCCTGAAACCAAGGGAATCCCAATTGAAGAAATGGGAAGTGTGTGGAAAACACACTGGTTTTGGGCCAGGTTTGTCAATGAAGATGATGATGATGATGATGATCGTTTTGCCAATCGTGGAGTTGAGATGGGTGCCAAGGACTTGTTCCATGTCTGATTTGTTTCTTCGAATCATCTTTAGAGGATTTCATGGTTTACTTTTGCGGATATTTATTTATTTTCGTTTCTTATTGTTTGATTTTGATAGAGGATTTTAAGATGTTATCTAGTTAGTTAGTATTCATTAGTTTTCAGTTTTTCTCTTTTGACGTACGGTTGAAAACTTGGAGATATTATATACAATTAATTTCTTCACTCCTCTACTTTCTTTCCTAATAGTTAGTTACTTTTTTTTAGTTGTTTAAATTATTGGACTTCGGCATTTTAAAGCACTTCTAAATCCTTTTTATTCGAAATTTATGGAGGCTTTCTTGGATATACATAACGGAATTAGTTGTTTGGTACAACGAATTAGCCATACGAATTTATTGAAGTGAGAGTTTTACGTGATGAAAAATGTGTTGATACATCTATATACTTTGAGGAGCCTCATCACTTGACCCTTTTTCCTTTTTACAAAAGTTCACTGTATGCTATATATATAGCTCCTACAATTAAGTTTCTTGGCTTGTTTAAGAAAGGAGTAACATCAAGTCAAAAACACATTAATAGTTGAATCACCGAGTAGTGTTGAGTTAATCACAGGATTGCAGCCAAAGTCTGAATTAATTATTTTCTCCTTCTATGATATATATACAATCATACACACACACACACACACAATAAGTTGCACTGTAAATTGCAAGAACTTGGCTAATGTAACACATGGAAGTTAATTTTCGATTTTTGATATGTGGGGTTAAAAACTTTAAATTATTTCAAGCTCTTGTCTGTTTCTGTAAATTATTTTATATAAGATTCATTGATATCGCTTAGTTCATTTTATATCATTTGAAGGTTGAATGCTAACTAGATGGAAATTTTGAAGGGCCACTTATAGAAATCTGAAACTAATTAATAGAAAAATTAAAGCCCAAGGTATTCAATTTTCACCCATCCAAGCATATATAGAAGTTGTTAGAATATGTAAGTTCTTATCTTATCTTCTCTCGTTTTCAAATTCTTGTATGTAACTTTTGCACGAGATCAGTAATCTCTACAAAAAGTTGGAAAATTGTTTGTTTGATTGGATTTTTCATTTGCTTAAACTTTAATTGTCAAATGAGGCTCATTTGGGTAAATGATGTTCTGATCTGCCAAATTCAATACATGTGTGTTACTTGATAACTTTTGGCACACAATAACAAAAATTGTGTCATGATGAGATTAACTATTACTTATTTCATATCACTAATAATGTAGGTACTTCACCAAAGGAGTGGAGACATGGGTGCGTTTGGTACGCTGTCATCTCAGATGCCGTAATATCTCAGATGTCGTGGTATGTGATACCATAGTATAAGATATCTGATATTTATAATATCAATGTTTGGTATGACAATAGTAGATGTCAGAGATATAAGATGTATATATATGTTTGGTACGTACTCTCTGGTGAATAACATTAATCTTCTTTAAATTTCCATGTTTACCCTTATTAACATCTTAAAAACATATATTAGTATTTTCAAAATAAATATATGATTTAGTCATTAAATTTAAATTGATTTTATAAATTTTGATCCCTAAATTTATACTTATTAAAACTTTTTTTATCCCTAAATTTATATTAAATTTCTTTTTGGTCCCTAAATTTGACCAAATGACTAAATTATTAACAATTGAAATAATTCGATAAATGAGTCATATATTTTGATTATTCATCAACAAATTAGTTGACTAGTTACAAATTTAGGAACTAAATATATAGTAAGTTTTATTAAAAAAAACAAATAAACCAAAAAGGGTAAAATTGGAAACTTTGATTGAAAAATGCCCTTACAAATCATGTCATCTGAGATAACATAATTTTTGGGTCGACATCGGATTACACCCTTTTTGCTGTTATCTGATGACATGGTGTTATCTTGGATGTCGACGTATGACGATATCATGGTGTTACCAAACGCCAGACACCCAAGATACCATAGTATATTAGATGGCAGATATGAAATCACAGCATACCAAACGCACCCATAGACTCTTTGAAATTGTGAATGATTCTATGCTAAACCAACTTCTATTTTCTTTTCTCAAAATAGCAGCGGTTCTGTAACAAACTTGTTTTCCTTTACATATATTTATTTTCAAAACAAAAATTAACTTTCAAATGCAATTCCAAACATCACAATAACTTTGCTCAAATCAATTCTCTTAAAGTATCAAAGAAAAACCTGAAACCTAGCAGAGAATTAGTTAACAATTTTTTTTACAGAAAATGTAAATGTACATGCAATTATCACGCCTCATTTGAAAATCATGGGCTTTTTATGCGTCTTGCTTCATTCCAAAAGTGCTTTTTTATGCCAAGCTTTCTTCTAGCAAAATTTAAGGATTTGTTTTAGCATAAACAAAAGTTATTTTGCATGCCATCTTGACGTACTATTTAAACTATATATAAATATATAAAATGATTGTTTATTGACGTATAAATCAATTTTCATAAATTTATGGGTTATGTTTATATGTGAGTGCACATAAATAGATATTTGTGTTATGTAATTAATAGCATGTTTCAACTCTTAATATATGATCAAAAAAACCATAATCCACACCGGAAGGACGATACTGAACTTTTGGATTTTGAGTAGTTTTGGACTTTTGGCCCATGTTCTTGGAACAAGTTAGTGGTTTCACTATTTTAAGCATAGTATTATTTTCTCATAATTGGGAATGGCGAACATGTCCTTCTTCAAGTGAGTAATCTATGTCACAGACTCACAGGATTTGAATGCATAATTAAAGAAACTTTTCAATTTTCTAATTTACTAATTGTCCATTGAAGATTTTTTATTCTTGTGGTAATATGTATCACACGGAGGTTGGAATCTCTTAATATTTTTCGTTATGCTTTATTTGTTGTACGCTATTAAGCATAGACATTTCATTTTGAAGGAGTGTCGCCGTGTCAGACACGTGTCAGTGTTCGACACTCGTACGACACCGACACGACACATATCCATAAATTTTAGAATATAAATCAATTTTTTGTAACTTTAACATAACAGGCAAGAGAAAATAATAATAGATATGACATATATTATGAATANTTATGGGTTTGTATTTTAAAATTTCATTTGACTATATAAATCATTTTCTAATGCATTTGTAGTTTTTACTTCCAAAATGTATAATTAATTCTTTCAGTTACAAAATAACATATACACCTATAAAGTCAGTTGATCATTTATAGTTTTATACCTTCAAGTGATAGGGTAAGATAGTCAACTGGTCTCTACATATAAAAAAAGAAAAAGAAAGAAAGAGTCAGTAAATAATTTAAGAATATGAATGCAATATAATTCAGCAAATAAAACAGTCCCGTAATAATTCAAGGATATGTCCCATCTTCTAGTGGTCTAGTAGAGTTTCTTTAATATATTAGGTACTTCAATTTGCTTCCTCTGTCCAAACAATTGACATAGAGTTTTAAAATTTCTCCATAGACAAGTTAAAAATAGAACCTTTGACACTAGGTTAAAGAAATATGAGCTAGCTTTTACCACTTAATTCGACTCTAATATTTGTAGCACTCTATTTCTATCCTCCCCACTAGGATTGACAGAGGAGTTGGAAATAATTGAACATTTGTTTGTTGAGATGATAATTTGATTAGTGTACGTACATGTAAAGCTGTAAACTTATTTGTATTATGGTATAATATATTATAGGTAAAATTATTAATTTCGTCCCTAAGCTTTACACCAACTGTTAATTTTGTCCTTAATATTTTTTTGCTGACAATTACGTCCCTAATATTTTATATTTTGGTCAATTTTATCCTTTGCTCTTACTTTAACAAAATATTATCGACAAAATTTACATGGCTAATGATATATATTATAAAATTGATAAAAAAAGGAAAATCAAATTCTAACTTACATTGAAAAATATGATGCAGTTTGTCGAAATTGACAGTAAAAAAAGATTGGAGACGAAAATGATAGTTGATGTAAAGTTTGGGGACGGAATTAGTACTTTTGCCTATATTATAAATCATTTGTATGAAATGTTTTAAAAATAGGGTTATTAAAACCGGACCGAACCGGTCAGTCCAACCGGGGATCGGCCACTAGTTTGGTCCGAGCCTCTCCAAGAAAAATTCCGGGGCCTGACGTGGCGATGACGACGTCGGGAAGGCCGGAGGAGCGAGCTTAGCCTTCGGCGGACGGTGCGGATGATGTCGGAGCGAGTTAGGGCTTGGTGGATCTCCATGGATGCGCCGCCAGGGTAAGCGAAGACTACTTGGAGTTGAAGGTGGAGTTGAAGGAAGGAGGAAGAGTACTTGGCGCTGCTTCACCCGAAGGCTTTAAAGTTTAAACTAGCAGATTTGTTGCATAATCTCCATATTGCCACTGTTCCTTTACTTGCAACGTTTAATCATATTTGGGCAATTTGTAAATTCAACTATCAACGGGATCCTAATATATAATTTTTTAAGACTTTTCTGTTTCGTAAATTATTTTATTCATTGATGTTGCTCAGTTCATTTTATATTTGAGAAAACTTATTTTTTGTTCCCTGAATTATAAAAAAAATATGAATCAGTCCATGAATTTTACACCACCAGTAACCTTTTGGTCCCTAAGTAGATACGTATTTTCCTATAATTCAGGGACCAAATGGTTGACGGTAGTGTAAAATTCAAGGACTAATTCGTATTTTTCTACAATTTAGGGACCAAAAGGTTAACGGTGGTGTAAAATTCAGGGACTGATTCGTATTTTCCTACAATTTAGGGATCAAAAGGTTGACAGTGTTGTAAAATTCAGGGACTGATTCGTATTTTCTTACAATTCAAGGACTATATCGTTGACTCAATAACAATTCAGGGACAAAAGGTTGGTTATCTCTTAAATTTTTCAAAGGTTAATTAACTAGCTCGAAATTTGAAACTAATTAATGAAATAGGAGTTGCAAGAGTAGTGGAATATGTACTAGTTCTAATTGACGAGCAAAATTCTGAACTATATATATTTGTCCAATAAACTTTTGTGTTAGAATATGTAAGTTCTTATATTCTCTTGCTTTCTTGCTTTCAAATTCTTATATGTAATTCTTCCACTAGACCAGTAATTTGTACAAAAAAAGTTCCATTTTATATGTGGAAAATTGTTTGTTCGATTGGATTTTTCATTTGCTTAAACTTTGATTTTCAAATGAGGCTCATTGGGTAAATGATGTCCTGATCTGCCAAATTCAATACATATGTTACTAATTTGATAACTTTGGACACACAATACCATTGGGTCATGAGATTAACTATCACTTATTTCATATCACTAATGTAGATATAGATACTTTACCAAAGAAGTTGACATGGACTCTTTGAAATTGTGAGGAAATTCTGAGGTAAACTAGCTTCTATTTTCTTTTCTCAAAATAGCAGCGGTTCTGAAACAATTTTTTTTCCCGTTACATATATTTTTTTTTGGTAACAGTTACATATATTTTACTTTCAAAATAAAAATTAACTTACAAATGCAATTCCAAACATCACAATAGCTTTTCTCGAATCAATTATTTCAAATTGCAACTCCAAATATAAGTAGTTGAATTATATAATTTAGGTCAAAAGGTCATTTTAGTCCTAAATGTATGCCCTGATGTTTATTTTGGTCATTTATGTTTCAAAATATTTAAATTGGTCCTAAATGTTGACAAAATATTTCATTTTGGTCCCAAACTATTAAATGTGGTCATATTTCTCTCATTTCAAATTCGAATATGACGAATTTAGAGTTACGTGTTGCTTTAAAGAGTACTTTCTCTATCTAGTTGGGAATGTTAACAAACGATATCAAATCGGGTTCCAAAAGTAAGTCACTCATTTCACAATCAAACAAACGGAATTAGTCACATCTCTCTCTTTTCAAGTCTGAATGAGACGAGTTATTCTTAACGAGTCCCTTTTTTTTTTGTCCAGTTAAGATTGTCAACAAATGAGGCCAGATTCGATTTGAAACTAATTTTTCATAATTTTTTACTTTTTGGTCCCAACCACTTTTTAACCCAATTTGATCTCATATATTGACAATCCCAACTGGGTAAAAAACAAAACTTATTAAGAGTATCTCGTAACTTTGAATTCGTCACATTCATTATTGACACATACATGAGACATATGACAAACTTTATTTATTTGACCATAAAATGAGTAGTCCACTTTTGAGACTATATTTGACTTCATTTGTTGACGCTACTAACAAGATAGAGACAATAATCTTCAAAACCAACACATAGCTATAGACTTGTCACATTCAAACTTGAAACAAGAGAAATATGATCATATTCAATGGTTTGAGACTAAAATGAAACATTTTGCTAATATTTAGGAGCAATTTGAACATTTTAAAACATAAAAGACCAAAATGAATATTAAAACATATATTTAGGAATAAAATGACTATTTGACCTATAATTTATAACCATTGAGTATTTTAAAATACTTCACAACTCAAATCCCAACTACAAATGTAATGTCTCCATTGCAAACATATAATAATATCTTAAAGTATCAATGAAAAGCCTGGAATCTAGCATAGAATTAGTCTATAATTATTTTACAAAAATGTAAATGTACATGTAATTGTCATGCCTCATTTGAAAATCATGTGCTTTTTATGTGTCTTGCTTCATTTGAAAAGTGTTTTTGTATGCAACGCTTTCTTCTAGCAAAGTTTAAGGATTCGTTTAAGCACAAACAAAAGTTCTGTTGTTGCTGCCATGGGTGGCCTTATTGAACTTTAATGATCCGTTCTTGGAGAAATTCTTCCCGTCGGTGTACCGGAAAAAGAACATTGATAAGTCAACCAATCAGTACTGTGAGTACGATAGTCAAACGTTGACAATGTTCACGTCGTCGCTGTATCTGGCGGCGTTCTCTTCCAATGTCACTCAGAGAAAGATAGAAAGAAAGGAAAAAACAAAACCAACCTGGACCTTCTTTTATTTATTCATTTAATTCACATTTTCTTAATATTGTAAATTACACGTGACCTCATTTCCAAGAAATAAATAAATTAAAAATATCTCCAGGTTTAAATTTCCCCTCAGAAACGTGGTGGTCCCCCTTAAATATTTAATTACATAATCAAGGTCATATACTCATTTTGCTCCATAAAGTTTAAGGTAAGTTAAATTTTGATTCTCAAACTTTTCTATTTTGGTCTCAAAAATATGATTTCACACTATTTCTACTGTTATTTCTATCCTTGAGAGTTGAAACTGATAATTTCTATATCATATATGTCATAATAAATGAGTTAGTAAAGAGAAAGAAAAAAAATTTCATTCTTAGTCACAAATTAGAGATATTTCTATGTCAACTCCCATATTAAGACACATATGAGAAAGAAGTGTTCAATCTCTCAACTGTCCAAGTTATAAATAACGATAGAAATTGGCCAAAATGTAGAGACACCCCCTGAATTTTAGGTTGGGTGCACATAACACCCCTATGAGCATAAATCCATTCAAATTGACCAACTCAAGTCTATTTCTAAGAAATTATGCGATACCATTTCCGAGCTTGCTTCTGGGATTCTTCCCGACAATGGCTGGCCTGAGTTGTTGCCCTTCATGTTTCGGTGTGTTTCTTCGTCGTCGCCGGAAGCTGGTGGGATATGAGGATCGGAGGCCGTGAAGTGAAGGAAGAAGGAGAACCTGCCGATTGAAGAAGGTGGAGGGTTCTTTATCTTTGGGGCAAAATTGTTTCAAATTCTAATTTATTCATTTTGTTTTACACTTTGGTCCTATTATAAAAAAAAGGACCTTAATTCAAAAAAAAGTTAAACTTTTTGGTAATGTAAACCAATTTTCTCTTTTATTTAACAGAAAAATTGGATGGAAATTGGAGAGAGACTAACCGTGCAACTTTTTAAAAACTTAAGGGACCAAAACGGAACTTTGAGCAAACTTGAGGGACCAAAATAGGACTTTGATCTAGATTTTTTTTTATGAAATTACTATTATACCCTAACTGATTTGGCTTAAATTTAAGATAAGGGTGTTATTTGCACTCAGAGGTGCTATTTGCACAAATTAAAAACTCAGGGGTATTATGTGCACCCAACCTAAAACTCAGGGGGTGTCGCTGCATTTTGGCCATAGAAATTCGATGAAATAACATTTTGGAGACTAAAATGGAACAATGAGAAAGTTTGAGTCCAAAATGAAATAACAAATATATTTGAGGACTAAAAAGAGGTTTTAACTCATAATTAATTATATCATACTTGTATAATTTTGAGTAAACTGATTATTTGATCCCACAAAGATTGTCAATTTAACAATTTAGTTATTTTGTTAATATACATCTATGAAGCATGAACACTGACACGGACACGGGACACGACACGGACACGTCCAATTCTTAAACTTACATGACATGACATGGCTTATATTTATATATATAAATAATTAAAAATTCATAAATTTTGATCAAAACTTTAAAATTATAATATCTATTCAAAATCTTATATTATATGGCTCCACCCCTTTCTGGTCGTCCATGTTTAAAACTATAGTCTATGAAATTAAAAATAAGAGAAAATTTACTATTTGGCCTTTCTTTCTTTACTAAGTTAACAATTTAGTCTTTTATTTATTTTACATACATATTTGCGTGCCCGTTAGGGCACGCAAAGCCCTAGTATATATTATATGTCCATTAATTTTTATTATTTGTTATATTAAAGTCACATAAAAATGATAAAATAATTGATTTTATATTTTGAAATTTATGAATATATGTCATGTGGTTGTGGTGTCGGACACGCCCTTAAAATGAAGTATCTATGCTTCATAGATATACATTAACTAAAATTTTGAATATGAAATGGTTTATTTCTTACAAAATCACATTTTTCAGAGTAAAATGGAGCAATTCTGAAAGTCTAAGGATCAAAATGAGATTTTAACGTTAATGATTTCTATTTGAAGAGAAAATACAGGCCTCATCTAAGTTCTAACCATGGCTATACTCATTCCTTTTTTCCAACAGTTTACGGGAATCAACGTTATCATGTTTTACGCCCCCGTTTTGTTCAATTCTATTGGGTTTAAGAACGATGCTTCCCTTATGTCTGCTGTCATCACTGGAGTTGTTAACGTCGTAGCTACCTTGGTGTCCATTTATGGAGTCGACAAGTGGGGTAGGCCAAAGCTGTTCTTATATGTCATAATAATTAAGTGAGTTGATAAAGAAAAGAAATTTCACTCTTTAAAAGAAAAATTAACTATAAATTTATCTTTAGTGAGTAAGAATGAAATTTTTCTTTTTCTCCTTGTCAAGTTACTTATTATGTTACATAGGAGAGAAAAATAGTTTATTTCAATTGTCTATGTTAAAAATAACCATAGAAACCAGACAAAGTCACATTCTGGGGGCTAAAATAAAGAAAATATGGAAGTTTGAGGACTAAAAAAGAACAAAAAATAAATTTAAGACCAAAGTAAAACTCACCCCCATAGTTTGAAGACCAAAATGAAGATTCAACTATAAATTTATCACTTATTTGTGATATCTCTCTTTGTTAATTACTTATTATGTCACATATGAGAGGAAAATAGTTTATCTCAATTGTCCACGTTAAAAATATCAGCATGAACCAGACAAAATCCTATTTTGGAAACCAAAAAAGAACAAATATAGAAGTTGAGGATCAAAATGGAATAAGAAATTAGTTTTAGGACCAAAATGAAACTCGCCCCATGGTTTGAGGACCAAAATGAAGCTTGAACCAATTTTTAATATAGTCCCTATATTTTTGTCTATGTTAAATGAATTGTAGATTTTCTTTATATTTGTGTTTTGACATGTTTTCTAATGGAAACGAGTTGAATATTTCACAGGCGGTGGTGGCAGCAGCCATTGGAGCTAAGTTTGGGAATGATGGTAACCCTGGAAATCTACCCACGTGTCAGTCAACATGCTCTTCACTTTCTTAGTGGCTTAAGTTTTTCTCACCATGCTATGTCACATGAAGTTCGGATTGTTCATATTTTTTGGGTTTTTTGTGTTGATAATGTCGTTCTTCATCTACTACTGGGCTAAGTTTGTGGAAGATGACGATGATGATAGTGATGATTTTGTTAATGGAGTCAATATGGGAACAAAGAATGTTGTAAAAAATGTATAATTTACTGATTTAAATACGTCAAGGATGCATGCATGGGTTTGATTTTTTTTCTTTTGTAATGAGACACACCATATATGAGAATCTATAGATAAATGTTAACCTGTCATTTGAGGCCAAATTGAATAACATTAATTCTTATTATTATAATTAAAAACATCTTGAATAATTTCAAAATAGAAGTTTTAAGAAAAACGTAATAAAAGATTGAAGGTATTTTCAAAAATTTGAATTATCTAGATTTAGAAAATGTAAATTTACCACCTAAACTTTCCGTACGCAAAAAAGATGTAAATTTAATGAAACGAAAAATAAATAAATAATTAACTTATAAATAACTTTTTTTTAAACTAAGGTATCCATTGTCAAGAACAGTGACTAGTTCCTCCGTCGCAGGTCCTCTTATTAAAGGTAAACAGCTAACCACTAAATGTTTTCCATACTCAAAGGTAAAATTCAAACTACCACTACTTGATTAAGGAATCAAGTGAAGAACCACTAACCACATTCATTTTAAGTATAATCTGTTGCTCTGCTTTCAGTCCTTTGTTCTTTTTCTCCTATTCGTGTGTGTTAAGTGGTTTTTGTCGTTCTTCTTCGCTTAATCTCTCAATTAACAAAAAGAATTAAAAGAAATCAAAGATGCTTGAAGGCATAGAATACCACAGGGCAGAAAAACAGGCAGGAATTACCCTTGTAAATTCACTGCTTTGATCGTTATAGCATGTATCGTCTCTGCCTTGATTGGCCTTATCTCCGATTACAATATTGGAATTTCCGGTATGTTTACTCATTTTTCACAATGTAAAGTATCAATAAATGAATACAATTTGCTTTCATGATTCACAAACAATTATATAAATAGATTGCAATATCATTTATTTAATGATATTAATATTTTTAAAGGCAATTGCTCTTCCGACTTGGCTTGTTCTTAGAACAAATTCTCATGTGACCATTGATAGAAGTACTACCAATTACTATAACTAATTAAGTTACAAAAAAATCACATGAGCGTGATTTAGTGGTTCTTCACTTTATCTTTTAATTAAATGATGTGAATTCGAATCTCACCTTTAGATATGAAAAGTATTAGACTTTGAATTTAGTCACATTTTATCTTAAATTTTACTCAACTAAACTCCGGGTTGTTTATATTTTTGTGTTGTTTACATGATTGGAGTTCGATTTGCATGATGAATTGATGGTCTGTGTATGTGTAATTTCTGGTCTGTGTAAGTGAACCCTTTTAAGGCTGCCACATTATTTTTCATTCTTGGAAGGCTTCAAGAGGATGGGCTACCTTATTTTATAGTAATGTGTCTTGGGCTTATTCATGAATTGGGTTGTGTTCATGCAAAAACAAAAAAAGAATTGGGTTGTGAAACTAGTTTTAGGAGACCATAGAATATCAAAGCACTTCAACAGCAGACATCTATGTATAACATTATATCAGGTAAAAAAGTCTCATTTTGTGCCTGCTTTCTTTCCCTTCTCACATAGCAATGTTCATATATATATCAATAGTTGACTCCAATAAACATATGTTCGACATCACATGTTACTTTTAGTAAGCTTAATATATTCTTAAAAGTTGATAAAGTAACATTATGTAGTGAGATGCTACTCCTTTCTAATTATAAAAAAAACTCATGTAAGACTTCATTTAGCATACTAAGAATACATGAAATATATATATATATATATATATATAAAATAAGAAATCCACAATGAATGAAATCATTCATTTGGGATGAGGGAAGATGGAAGTTGGAGTGCACATGGGATTCCTGTACCTTGCACACTACATTAGCAGAAGCCATGACTCCCTCTTCAAAAAATTCAGAAGCCTTCAATTATTTAATTGCGGTCCACTCTTATATCACATGATTCCCATTCTTTACTTTTGTAGCATTAAACCCAAAGGAGTCAAATGCTGTTTTAGACCATAATTGTTTGTAATAATTTTTAAACAAAAAATTGAGTGGATGCATAATTTGATATCTAAAAAAAAATTGATTCAAGCTAGTAAACACAGCAAGTTATAAATTTTGGGACTAAAGCTTAAAAATACCACATTTTTGAATGACCAAATATTCCAACGTGAGACAATTAATTATATGGTACTATCATGTGAAGATATAAATAAGATAGACAGAAAAAGCACTTTTAATTCCATGAAAAGATACATTGTACAACCATTTAGTTTATTAATAATTATCATATATATATATATATATAAATATAAATATAATTCAACCTTTGAATATTATTAAAGGCCAATATATAGTCCCTATTTTCACCAAAAAAAAATATATATATAGTCCCTATATCTGTAAGTTCCGTGATGGATGGTCTAAGATACCGCAATATCTAGCCAGTGACATATGTATAATTAATATGTTTATGTTTATTTGGTAATCTAAATCAATTTTTTTTTGGGTGCACTCTAGCTGATAAATATTTGCTTGGTGATGTGAAACTTCACAAAGACCCATTCTACAGGTTTAATGGACTCTCACATTGCCATAAAATGGTCAAAGATCAACATTACGTTACACTTGAAATTATAATTTGAAAACTCTGATGGAACTAGTTAATTGGATTGAAAATCAATGCTTGGTTTGGGCTAAAAAGTATTTTAAATTGTTCAATAAAACAAGGAGTATGTATATATATATATGGCCTAATTTAATTAGGCTTGAAAAGAGAAATAAAGTATATATTCAGGGCAAAAAAATAAAGAAATAAATTATATTGATTAGCATGAATAATAACTATAGGATTTCTTAATCATATTTTAAGAAAAAAATACGTATATTGGAACATAGAAAGCAACAAAAAGTAATTAAATCTTTGTTAATATAAAATCATAGTAGAAATTATGACTTTTTAAAATTTTTGTTATAATAAATTAAAAAAAATAACTAAATATATTCATCTTATATTTTCTTTTTATGTATAAGCTATTATCAATTATAATATACAATTTTTTCGCTTTCCTTTTGTACCAACAAAAATAATTATCATATGCAAATCTCAACATTGTAAATATTATAATATAATATACTATAACTACAAGTCTACAATATCTAATATGATGATTATCAAATGTTTTCATATTATTCCAAAAAAAAAATCTCTTATTATGAATTTATAGAGATGATAAATATAATTGCATAGACTAACTAGCTTGACATTTAAGAAATAAGATACTAAAATTTATATTTTAAAAATAAACTATTTGCTTTTAGATATCTTTCATGACTTGAAAATACTTTTCCTCTATAAATAAATATAGTGTATAATACACTCCACAAAATTTGTGGAATTCAA
The DNA here is from genome assembly GCA_003254925.1 of Chamaecrista fasciculata. Classification (NCBI taxonomy): domain Eukaryota; kingdom Viridiplantae; phylum Streptophyta; class Magnoliopsida; order Fabales; family Fabaceae; genus Chamaecrista; species Chamaecrista fasciculata. The sequence goes on from QANZ01043732.1 coordinate 29,336, forward strand.
CACACCCATATCTCATCCATAATAGAATCTATATCGTACTTTTCAAAGGCCAATTGCAAAATTGGCTCATTCTTTTTCTTTAAAAAACCTAAAAAAGAATCACGTGGAATCACTCTGCTTTTTTAAATAAAAGACAAACCTAACCAAAGGACTGCCTCATTCTCTTTGTATTATCTCTGAAATTTCCAATGTAACAAGAAGCATAGAAAAAATGGCTTCTTTACGTTAACATAATTAGAAAAGGTGTATAAAGAAAAACATAATTGGAAAAGGAAAACTCATCATTTCCATATATAATTTACTCAAAATTTTAATTTTAACATTATATTTTATTTATTTGTAAATTAATCTCTATACTTCACAAGTACCTAAAATTTTAATATTTGATATTAAAGTGCAGCATAAAAATGGTTGGTCAATAGAGACTAAAATAATATATAATATCATATATGACATGAAAATTTGAGATAAAATATTTAAATTCTAGTGCTAACTTTATCAATACACAACAAAATGTTTCTACATTATATTTTTTTTTACAAGAACTCTAAATAAACATTAGGCTTAAGTGCAATTTTGGTCCCCTAACTTTCACAAAGGTCTTAATTTGGTCCCCTAACTTTTTTTTGTTGCAATTTTAGTCCCCTAACTTTCGCAAAGGTCTCAATTTGGTCCCTTAAATTTTTTGTTGCAATTTTGGTCCCCTAACTTTCGCAAAGGTCTCACTTTGGTCCCTTAACTTTTTTTGTTGCAATTTTTGTCCCCTAACTCTTGAAAACATCTCACTATTGGTCCCAAATGCACTTCCAAGTCATGAAAACGTCTCCGCATAATGGTCTTTTTTTAATCCACTTCACCCATATTTGTCACATCATCAGTCAACTCAACCGGCCAAATCAGCACTAACGGCAGATAATGGATGGAAAAAGTGCATTTGGGATCAACAGTGAGACGCTTTCAAAAGTTAGGAGACTAAAATTGCAACAAAAATAGTTAGGGGACCAAATTGAAACCTTTGCGAAAGTTAGGGGACTAAAATTGCAACAAAAAAAAAGTTAGGGGACCAAATTGAGACCTTTGCGAAAGTTAGGGGACCAAAAGTGCACTTAAGCCTAAACATTATTACCACTTGGTTAAATATTAAAGATGAAGATATAACTATAGGAATAAAAAAAGGGAAAAGTCTACCAGTGAATAATCCTAAAAAATAAACAATCTATAAGGACCAATGATTAATTTCACTTTGAATATGCTAAACAGTTATTTCTGTTGTGACCATTAACCCTAATCTCATCATTAATCTTCTTCACCTACCTCTGGTATCTCTGCATCACACACAGCTTTTGCTTAAAGGACAGCTAGCAAAGTGCAGAGCAGACAGAAACTTCATCTCATCCATCTTTATCTTGTTTGCATAGAATACAATACAATGCTAACAGAAAAACAAAAAACAAAAATAAAAACAAAACCAAAAAAAACAGGACAGTGACCACTCACATGCACATTAACAATCCCTTTGTCTTTCTTTCTTTCTTTTCCATGTGGTCACACACACAATTTACAAATCCCAATCAAAACACAACACAACAAAACAAAACAATATTGATATTTTTCTGTACTTCCAAATCCAAACCAATGTCATAACTGTAATTAGTTGATTTCATTTAATGCATTCTTCCTTTTTCTGCTATACTTTTCCTTTTTGGTACACAACTGCCATGGCTACAAGCAAAGCTCGAAAGACAGACACACTATCCTCAAAACAAGAGTAAACCTATTCTTTAATCCTTGAACTTAACTAAAAAGTACAATTTAGTCATTAAATATTAGAGATACAATTTTTAGTCTCTAAATTTTTTTTATAAATATTAATTATTTAATCCTTAAAATATTATTTGTGGGACTAAATAATTAATGTTTGTAAGAAAGTAAAAAAAAACTCGAGTGTATTTGAAGTAAACAGGGACTAAATTGTAATTTTAGAATAAATTTAAGGATTAAAAAATATATTTTCTCTCGAGGTAAAATCTACAACACAGAAAGCTCAAACCTGTGCTAATAAAGTGAAACTCAAAACATGTTGAGATTAGGCAAAGAGATTAGAGGACACTTTTATATGTAAATATACAGTAAAAAAGAGAAAAGATAAGGATAATTTATTAATTACACGATTCATTAGTAGTGCCAGATTCCACTCAACATACTGCGGAACCGATTGGTGGATAGCTTCCTCACAAGTCTCTTGGCATCTGAAGAAGCTTCAGCTTCTGCAAATTTCTCAATGTTTTTGGCATATTTTGAAGTGACAATCTTCTTTCTCCCAGTGTTGCAACTAGTTAGTGATGTCAAGATAGAGATCAAGAACTTCTTGTTACCTGAATTCCCTCCCCCTTCTTCTGGATCAAGCAATTTCAGAAGAATGTTTATGTTTTGATCATCCTGCAAAAATCTCTTTCTGTTTCTATGTACCAAAACCATGCTTGCAAGTGCTTCTGCAGCCATTTCACGAACTTGGAATGATTTTGCCTTCATAAGTCTCACAAGATCTGCCATGAAACCAGCATCCCCCATTGATTTCTTGGCTTCTTCTGATGTTGAACACAATCTAAATGCCACTTTAAGAGCCAGTTCTTGAATGGAAACTTCTCCATTGCGAATGTAAAATAACAATTGGTTCACAAATCCATAGTTCATCAATAGACTGACAGAATTTGATGAAGAGAAGCATAAACTCTCTATAGCTCTCATTGCTATCTCTCTGGTTTTTGAGAAATATGACCAATTTGGATCCAAGATATGTAACAAAGCATGGATTCCTCCTTCTTTAACCACAATTTGCCTAACAAAATCATCTCCAGAAGCAATATTTTGAATGAATTCAATGGAATTGACCTGAATGGCTTCGTCATTGGATGATCTCATGAGGTTAATAAACGCAGAAATCGCACCTTCTTCGACCATGAATCTCTTGATTTCTTCAACACCCACGAGATTTCTCAAAACCCCACAAGCAAAACCCACCAATTCCGCTTTAGAATCTGTGTTATTGCAAATCTTTAACAACGCCGTGACTCCCCCGTGAGCAGAAACAGACCAAGCGTTATCAGAATTCTCCGTTAATTTCATCAAACACCTTGTGGACATCAATTTCGCAACCTCGCTTCCACATTCCAAAACCCTAATTAACGGCGCGATAACGTCGGCTCCGATCAAAATCCCTTTGTAAGAATCGAAACCTGAAATTACACACACCAATTGGCAGGATTCGTCTTGGATTTCCGGCGCCGGCGAGTCGAGAAAATTCACCAGAATTTGAATAAGGTCGCTTACCTCCACAATCACCTTCACGTATTTCTCATCTTCCGTAACGACCTCATGAAGATTTATCAGAGCCTGCCGTTTCATGTTCAGATCGCCGATTTTCATTCTCGTAAGCAAATCCCTAATGTAGAATCTCACGTCGTCTTTGCAAGCACCAACGCTAGGTTTCGAAACGACAAGAGCGAATTGATGAGTTAGAATACCGGTTTTACCGATTTCGGAGAGTTTTCTAACGAACCGGTCGAACTTGCTGAACATCGCGTCCAAATCGCTCTGCATCAGAAGCTTCCCGCTGTAAGAGAGATCGACGCAGCGGCGAGCGAGATCGTGGCAGTCGTTCGCCGTGGACAGAATCGCCGGGAGTAGACCGGAGAGTGACGGAGTCCGGCCGGAATCGCAGTTTCCGGCGGCGGCGGCGGTTAAACCGGAGTGAAGCTCCTCGAGCTTGTTCCGAATTAGTTGCCATTTCGCGGCGAAGACTCTGACGGAGTGGGAGACGGAAATCAAGGAAGAGATGGTATCGAGGGCTCGCCGGAGATTGGACTCTCCGGTGGATAGTTCCGGCGAGCTTTCTTGGTCACCCATGTTCGTTATTATCTCAGGGGATGTGGGGGCAAACCCATTTGACAGCGAAGGAAGCACGAAGATTCGACGTAGGTAAAGGGTATTGGAGAGAACTGGGAATTTGGGTGTGAATGGTATGGTGAAGAAAGAAAGAAAAAGAGGGTAAGAAGACGAAGAAGAAGATATTTGACCAAAGATAGTAATATGATTTTGGTATTTTCTTTTTGCACTATTAACACTTTGTACACTAACTTAGTTATATATTTCGAGATAGAGTTATATATTTTGCTTATTTTAAGAATAATTAGTTGATTTAGTATAAATTTAGAGACTAAATAATAAGATTCTCATAAACCAAAAAGTTTTTTAGAATATAAAGTTAATAATTTTGATTATTATTATTTGTAAAATTTTTAAAGTGTAATAGATGACCTCTTAAAATATTTAGTTAGATTTTGGAAGGATCCAATGTTCTAATTTTTTTTATTATTATTGAAGATGTAGTATCTGTCTGATTATAGTTTATATATTTGGATGGTAATGAAATAAAGAAAAGAACTGAGATTTTATTTAATTTTTGGAAATGAAATTGACCATTTTTGTTAGTTGAGCATTTCTTTAATTCAAAATCAATTAAGAGAGGAGACAGATAGAAATGTTAATTAATCATGAAAACTCGTATTCAATCAAATTACATTTATGAAACAATTACTATATCTTTCTTTTGCCAAATTTGATCCTATATTTCTTAATGAAATTTATAGTAAGGGTGAGTTTGCTTTCATTATTATCAAAAAAAATATTAATGTGTTTGGTATAATTTTATAATAACAATCATCTTCTAAACATACTTTTTAAAACATGATGAAAATAGAAAAGATCAAAACTATATTTTAAATATATTAATTTCATTATTTAAAAATAATTTAATTAAAAATTTAAAGTTAGGTTATTCCCCCAAATACTTCTATTTTAAAATAAGAAAATATAATTTTCGTTAATATCGATATAGTTACCAAATGCACTCTTTGGGTGGTATTGATCATAAGTCACTTATCATGGAAAAGGTGAGGGGCAATTTTGTCATTTCAAATGCAAACCAGTAGTCTATTGGAAGTTGGAAGAATAAACTTGAAAGATGGAAGGTGTCAACTGTCATGTGGGTGGAAAATTGGATATGGATTCTACGACAAAAGAAAAGAAAAGAAAATTGGATATGGGTGAGAATATTTATATTTTATTATTAGTTTAATTAATTATAATATAATATATTGACTTTTAAGGGACCTTTTTATGTTTTTATCTCATAATTACTTATGTATAAAAATTTTAGGGTAAACTCCACTTTGGTACCCTGTTCTTTAAAAATGTCATTTTGGTACCCTGTTCATTGGACCAATTTTACTTTGGTACCCTGTTCTTTCACGATTTGTTATCTTATTCTATCTTTTTTAGGGTACCAAAATGAAATTGGTCCAAAGAACATGATACTAAATGTCACATTTGAAAGAGCAGGGTACCAAAATGACATTTTTAAAAGAACAGGAAACCAAAGTGTCACTTTTGAAAGAACAGAGTACCAAAGTGGAATTGGTCCACAAAACATGGTATTCCAGTATAATTTACCCAAAATTTTAACTCATGTCCCATTTGTATTAATAATTTGATAATAAATATATAAAAACTTTTCTATCATCCTTTAATTAAGTTAGAAGTCTTTTTATAATATTTAAAAGTTTAAAGCAATTATTTTTTTTTAGCCATTAATAAAGCAATTATTGAACTAGCGAAACTTTGAAACTATCATATAAAGTATGATTTAACCAGTTGAAATTGATTAAATTGAGGTTGAATCAAATTATTTAGGAAATATAAAATAAACAAGTTAATTTGATTATTAAAAAAAGTAATAAAATAATTTTAATTTATAATTTCATATGCACAATTTAAATTACAATTCACATCAATAACAACAATATTTCAAGTTTTCTATTAATAACTAATTCTAAAGCTCAACTTCAAAAACCCAAAGTGCACTTTTGGTCTTATAATTTTTGTTCAAATCTCAATTTAGTCCCATAATTTTTTTTGTTACAGTTTTTGTCTTATATCTTTTGCTCAGATTTTAATTTGGTCCCATGCTACATTTTTTGTCTCATACATTTAGGTTAGATTGTAAAATTGATCTCATATCTTTACAAAAGTTTCCACATTGTGGGACTAACGGTGAATTTTTTTGCAAAGATATGAGACTAAATTTGCAACAAAAAAATATATGGGATTATACGAGACCAATTCTATAGCTAATTAACCAAAAGAAATGAGACCAAAAGTGCAATAAAAAAAAATTACGGGACCAAATTGACCTCTAAGCAAAAGATATGGGCCCAAAGTGCACTTTGGCCAACTTTTTAATATTATATATATATATATATATATATCTTTTAATTTTATTAATCCCTGGTCTAATCCATTTTTAACATATTTTATCCGGTAGTTAATCTAGTCCAATTCACTTCGACCATCCAAATGGTCCAAAACTTTATTTTTAGGATTTCTAATGAGACCGATCTGTCCAAATTTTAGTACCTTCAAATAGACAGTTAAAAGACCTTAAAATATAGACACAATAGGAAGTTAGGTTATTATTGTAATGTGATTTGTGACAAATGGAAGGTGTTAGTTAAGTACAATTAGATGTATAGCACAAGTGATTAGCTAATTAACGGTTATTTACTTTTATAATAAAAAGCCAGAGTTTACAGTTGCTTTTTATAACACCAAGTTGGTATCTTAATTTTCTTTATTTACTTTCTCTAACGGCCACACTTTGACATTATTAAAAGAAAACATGTGATACATCGTAGCCACTAAATGTAGGATTTAACCACAAGAAAATAGGGGTATCATATAAAGTAGTGATATTTAATACTAGCTAGCTAGTGGGCTTCATCTTCATCATGTAATATTATCTATTTTTTTAAAAAAAAAAAATTCAAGACAAAATATAAAAGTAATTCAATGATGAAACATTATTTTTTATACAATAAAGAAGTAATAAAAATATATTAAGAAAAAAAGAAAAAATATTTATTGTCTTTGAAATCGTTTTAAAACTATGATTTAGTCCATGAATATTATAAATATATTTTATAATTCTTAATTTTTATTATTTATAAATGACAGTTATTTTATTTCTGAAACATTATCTAGAGAACAAATGATTAATATTTCTAAAAAAAATCAGGGGTCAAAAGTATATTTATAACATTTGAAGACAAAATTGTAGATTTGGGATAAATTTATTGACTAAAAGATAAGATTTCTCAAAAAAAATGATTTTAACATATATATTTTTAAAAATTATAGGTACTCTCCTAAATTTCAAGAATCATACTTCCAAGTTGAAAATAAGAACAAAAATAGACAAAAAGAGAAGCAAAGGCTTGATAAGGACATAGGTTTGGTTGGGTGAGAAGCAAAAGATAGGGAGTGAGTGGCCCTTCAATTATAGGGTCACCCCACCATGTGAAGCACTTTTTAATGGATTCCTTGAGGCACCAGTGACCTTTCTGAATACAAGTTATAGTATTAGTGGAAGTGAATTTATGTATATCTATGAGATATCTAATAATGACAACTATATATATTCATCTTTGATTTGATAGGGAAAGTTTCTTCTTTTAATTTGCAACCTTTTTCTTTTCTTGTAGGAAGAGTCCAACAAAAGCCAAAATGCCAATTGTGCAGTACTGCTTGTGTGGCCTTACTGGAAAAAATAACTTTGCAATGAAGTTTCAGTCACAATATCTTTTAATTATTTCAACTTCACAATCAAATCTTTTAACAAAAAACTTCACAATCAAATCATGAGATGCATATATTATCTAAACAAGTGAAAAGAGAGCAAGCATGATCTAAAATGAATTTTCCCACTTTAGGTGAAAAATATTGTTACCCTGTCTTGAGGATAGCGTTGGTTGATTTTGTGTTAATTTGGTCTTTGAGATTATACTGAATTAACAAATCAATCCCAAAAGAATTGAAATACACAATTTTATTCTTAAATTATCCCCATTGTCAATAATTTGACCCATGTGAAGATTTGATATATGAATTTAAATTGATTTTGTATTTTTTAATATATGATTTTGCATTAAATTTATATTTCTTGGTCCCTCAATTTGTATGGAATTTATATTTTTTAATTATTGAATTTGACTCATCAACCAAATTATATTGTTGAGAATTGTAATATTTCAAAGACTTAATGGTATATTTCAATTATTCAGAAAGTGAATTAGTTGATTCTATACAAATTTATGGACCAAAGTTTTATACATTAATACTCCTAAAAAATAAAAAGGACAAGTAGATTATAAGGAAAGACACACCAGAATTAATTCTTGAATTTGAGCACCTAGTTGTATATTAAGGTTAAAATCTATCACATCACTCCCACAACTAATTTTTATAAATCACTATCTCCCCCCATCCCTCCCTTTTAATCCATCAATCTGTTGAACAACTACACACACCCACATTGTATTGTGGTATATTTTTATATGTTTACTTTAGTTGTATTGATCATATTTAATCTAATGTGTACTCCTAATCCACTTAAGTTTTATAACACTAACTCACTTTGGAATTAGTTATATAAAAGATATTGATATATATTACCGGCCAATAGGAGTTTATAAGTGTATATATAAACTTCTCATGGCAATTCTATACAAGTATATATATAGGCATGTCAACGAAACTATAACAAACCAATTGGCATGCCTATATATATATTTATTTAATTGGTTTGTTATAGTTTCGTTGACATGCCTATATATATACTTATATAGAATTGCCAAATCAATTATTTAATCAACTTCATTCAATTTAATTTTTTCATCATGACACTGATTGCATCAAGTTTGAGATCCCCCCTTCCCCTTTGTTCTTAATTAAGTTTTGCACTAGCTATTAGCTAATTCCTTCTCCATTATATTAGCATTATGGCATCTAAGTGAAAAAGTAAAGACACTCGTGAAATCATGTACAAAGACAACCAACCGAGGCTTGAATTTTGTAAAAGAAATTAATCTTTCATAATGTGATAAACTTAGGTTCAAATATTTGTTAGAAGATATTCTCACATGAAAGTAATTTCAATCAAGATCGCTTTCAATAAAAAATACATGTAAGAAACCAAATAATAAATCAAACAAATAAGTAAAAGCAAGACAATGCTTTGAGTGGAGAGGAACTAAAGTGAAATTCAAGAGAGCAATAGTATGCGAAAAAACACCTTTGCTTTGAAGAGAAAAGTATATATATATATATATATATTTATATAACATTATCTTGTGTTTCATGTCATCAAACTCAACTAGAGCAAGATGACTCTCTAGCTAGCTCGAACTGCCCAACAAAAAGAAAAGGTGTAAGTAAGGGTATATTAGTTCATTTACTTAGATTCAATAATTCCATCTTATGTATTTTATTAATTTTAGAAAAATGATCTTAAATGTCTTTATAATAGGGCATGCAAAATATAATTATAACAATTTAAATTTATATATTAAAATTGTTTGATTTATTTAAAAATAATATAGAAAATAGGCAAAACACCTTTTCATGCCCCTAACGTTTGCAGTGATTTTCAGTTATGCCCTTAACGTTTCATTTTGTTCAGAAATGCCCTCAATGTGCAACCAACGTTTCAATTATGCCCTCAATTTTGACTCAATGCACATGTGGCAATTTTTTTTGTTTGTGTCATTTTTTTTGTTTGACTTGATTACGTGGCATCATGACTGGGCATTCTTATTTTTTTTTTNTGTAATCCACTTTACATAGCTTAAATTACCATACCAAACACATGAAAGTCTTGAAATCCGTGTAGTTTTACAATGTAAAAGCCAATTGCTGCCTACCAAACGGAGCCTAAGTTGGGAGAGAAACAAGACAAATGTAATTTTAAAAATATTAATCGTTAAGTGCAATATTGTCAATGAAAATTTTAATAAAAATAGATTATTTGCACAAAATTAAAAAATTAAAAAGTCTATCAGCATTTTTCAGAATTTAAAAGATTTTTTGTACATTGATTATGAAGTTCATAAGGAGTTTTCTCTATTTTAACTTTAAATTTTAGTTTTTTCATTTACAACAAGATTAAATTGACTGTAACTACATCTTTAAAAAAAAATTATATTTTTATCTTTTAAGAATTTTTCGTTTTTAAGGACATATATATTTAATTTGATGGTTTTATTTATAAATTCTGCCTCTTAAGTTAAAACTTCAAAAGATTTACAATCAAATAGTTTAGTCATAATTAAGACATGCAAATCTTTGGATGCCTACAATATTACACATTGAGAAGCTGGAAAGAGTCCATTAATAACTTAATAAGTAAGTGAGTCACGCAGCTAAAATAGATTAATCAATAAATAGAATAATAAAGAAAGGGAGACATATATATGGATCTACAAACTAGCTTTTAATTATTATTAATTAATTAGGGTTTGGTTTGTTTATAATTAGGGAGGTGATTAATTAAAAATGGTTGAGTTTGGTAATGACGAGAAAGTGTGCTATGTTTTCGTGTGAGAAGGGCATATATATATATAGGACAGGAATGACTTAGCTGGCATATCATATTATTGACGTGATTAACAAATTAAAACAAAAGATGCATCCATCAGAATCAGATTCTAATTGCCTTTAAATTTTCTTGTTTTCTTTTGCTAATACAAGAAATTGCTTGCAATAAGGCCCAACAAAAAAAGAGAGAAAGAAAAGGAACATGCAACGCATTAATTAACATACAAAACGACATGAAGGTGAACGTCACCGCCAGATTTATGGCAATTCACTTTTTTCTTCATGTCACTATTTTTTTTGGGGATGAAATTTGCATTAAACAAATGTAACTGACCAAATTTATTTCTCTGGAGTATTATTTTACCTGTTTACTAACAATTCAAATTGGATAGAGATAGAATCGGTTATGAGTAACTTGTAAGGATTTAAAACGAGAAAAATAGGATTAAATTCACGAAATAAGCAACCTATTTTTAGATCTGATTCAACCTCGTTTGTCGATGACTCCAACTAATCAAAGAAATAACTCATCAAATATAATATGTAACTCTGATTTAATTGTATTAGGGTTTGAAACGAATAAATATAACCATATTCAATAGTTAAGGACAAAAATGATAAAACTTTTAAAAAATATTAAAACTAAAACAGAACAAAAAAAATATTACAAATCAAAATAGATCTTTTACCATTTTTTTCATCCGTTGTTTAGAAATTTATCTTGATTAATTAAGATTTGTCTCATCTATACTATATTATATGGCCCCACCCTTTTATGGTTGATCAAAATTATTGAATTAAAAAATTAAAAAAAAAATCACCCACTTTTCTCTAGCTAACCCATGTTCATTCTTAGGTAAAAATAAAAAATCACCCATGTTCATTTTCATTAAGTCAAAATTTTTAATTAGTCCCAAATGTATCAGGAAATTTCAAATTGGTCCCAAACTTACTCATTTATCAATATAAAAACTTTATATAATCNACTCACTCTCCCTACTTCTTTAAAAAAATAAATGAATTAAAAAAATGCAAAAAACAATTAAAAATTAAAAAATGTCACCACTCACTCTTCCCATATGAGGTAATTTTAAATTGGTCCTAAATATTTTATTTATTTTAGATGAGTCTTACATATTTTTATAATTTCTCAAATTGGTCCCAAAGTTACTCTTTTATCAATATAAAAATTTAATATAATGTTCAACTTTAAATCAACTCGAACGTTACAACGGGCACACCAAGTCCCTAGTATCTATATATGTATAGCAACCTGATGATTATAACACCAAGAGTAGCTCTCATATTAAACATAGCAAGCTTGGCTTTTACAGCTTTAATTATTTATTTACATTGCTAGGACATTAGCTTGCATTGCAAGAAAATCATATAATGTGTCTCTTTGGAGATCATGGGTCCAAAAGCCAGATATGGTTATTATTGGCCAAGAACTTTGAATAGGATAGCTCACCAAAATATTTAACTTTTCCCCTGTCATAATCCACACACTTATTAGTAATTAATTAGTGTCATATATATGGATGAAAGCAATGCCTCCTATATTTGCAGATCATTAATTGTTGAATGATCTGAATAATTAATGATGGATTAGAAAATAGGCCTCTTACCAGACTTAATCCTCAGTTAATTATAGTCTTAAAATCAGGTTATATTGATGAGATTTGAAAAGTGACAGAAACAACTCATTGAGAGTGGACCCTACAAACTAAGCATGGTATGCAGTTAATGTAGGAAAAATTGCATTCTCCATTCATGATTATAACCTCAGTGCAATAGTAATAAAACTTTTCTTTTTTTCAAAATTATTGACTATTAAATATAAATACTTTTTACAGAGATGATTCAAGCCTAAATTTGAGTTAATTTAAGTTGTAAGTGATTTAATATTACTTAAGTTAGAGACATTGTAAATATAATTGTCTTTATTAAGAGACACTCTCACACTATAACTAGGTATAACTAGGTATGCGAAGCGGGTTGAACTTAGATTAGTTGGGATAATGCTCCAAATACCAGGTGAATAACAAAAAAAACTCAATTTACTAGGTTGAAATAAATTAGTAATAAATCTTTTTTGTTAAACAAATTATAGAGAAGAATAAGTGCAATGAATTATGTGATCTCAAATAAACAAGAGATGAACACTCCCCAACTTGCGATAAAAGAAAAAGATGCCTCTTATTTCTTGTGATGAAGGGCACCTTAATTACGATAATCTTTTAATTAAGATGATCTTTCGAATGAAGAGAATGAAAGAACGAAAGAACATTTATTATTTGAAACTGACTTTTATCCCCTTTTTTTCTCTTTTGCAAAAATTCATGGCTTTATTTGTCGGTATTCTACCTCATGGGTACATATTTTCCCCATGAAATCTATTACTTAGCTGAAACGTATTTACCAAATAGAATATAACATCTTCTGAGATTATAACTAAACTTTCTGTAAACTTTGGGAAAACATAAAATAAAGATACTTCCTCTCTCTCTCTCTTAATGAAACTTTTGAAAATGATACGTAGTATTTTAACAAAAAAAAAAGTCTAATTCTTTAATTTTGCCTTTTCGACATCTCCCATTTGAATAATTATAAATTTATAACCTATAGGAAAACTCAGATAAAATAAAAACAAATTGTTCTTTTTTGATAATGTTATGAGTTTTCTTCGCCTATTCGTGTAATAGTCTAAGCGAAGTCTAATCCCATTCGGGCAACAGAAACGAAACGGTTGTGCCCTCCAACAATGTCAACTTTAAGGATCGAACCTGAATTCTCTCACTTAGGGTGTAGCTCGCCAACTACTACACTAAACACTTGTCGGTATAAAAACAAAAATTTTGATACAAACATAATCAGCAAAACTTAGTGACCCCACTAATGCTTTAATTGTACAATCTCCAGAAGAAATAAATGGAGGAGGCAGATGGGTGTGAGCCTGTGAGGATATAAGCATTATTGCATATTCAAAACTTGAAAAGGGTAATAATAATAACTTCTGGGTGAGTCTGTTTGTGTCTCTACAATTTTATTCAAAGAATGAGGAACTTCAAGTGAGAAAAAACTTTTTCCTTTTTTCCAAAGGAATTCAAGATTTCTGACCTCTGACAACAATGCCAATGCAAGACCGTGGGAACGAACATATATATATATATATTAGAGTCACTCAGATTTGACTTGAGTCCCTCCCAAAAATAAAACGTCTTCCCCAGTCTGATATCACTAAGGCCCTTGTGCGCCAGCTCACTTGCTTGCTGTTCAAAACATTGAACGAATCAAGCGTTATAACTTTGGTAACAAGAATGGCTTCAAATTCAGAGAATTTCGAGAAGAGTAAATCTATTTTTTAGTCTCTATATTTGTTGTAAAATTGTGATTTAGTTCCTAAATATTGAAAATATACTTTTTAGTCCTTGACTAATTTTTTCACTAACGTTAGTTATTTAGTTCTTGAAACATTATCCATGAGGACAAAATAGTTGATGTTTGTAAAAAAAATTGTATTTCTAATTAATATCCAAGTTTTAAAGCATAATTTTAGTACACATTTAATGACTAAAAAATAAATTTTCTCATTTCAAGATTATAGTAAAGGGAGTACCTTGCATACACAGAATACCATAGCCATTGGGAGCTGTGGCCTATTGATATCCAGTCACCGGGGAGCTGTGCAGCAGTCTGCTCTCCTCCGAGAGGGGCGAATTGACCGAAATGCTTGTACCTTGGGGAACAATCAAGAATGCCCAGATGAGTAAAAATAATGTCATACTAATTTTGTTCTTTTCTATAGAAAGAAAAGTTAATCATTCTTCACCAAATTAGAGGAAGAGATTTTAAGTTAAAGGAGAAAGCTTATAGTTCAATCTGATCTTACATACCTAAAGGGTTTGAACCGATGGCGACCTTCTCCCCTGAACCTAATAGGACCCTCTGGATTTCTCTCACACTCTTCCATCCTGTTGAAACATTTAGCCAGGTAGGTGCCTTGCTGAGATGCTACCTGAAATGTAGTTTCAAAACGGTCAAAGTTATACAACATTGGGAACAATGGACAAAGAATAAAATAATGATGTGATCTCTGAAAGATGACAATGTCTCAATTTAGTCCTTGAAAGATGAAATTATACGATTTAGTCCATAAAAGATATATACAATCACAATCAATTTAATGACAACTCTGATGTAGTTTTAAATTTTGTTACAATTAGGTAAAATATCATATTTGTTGTTAAATTTGAATAAAAGTCTTAGCAAAAAGATCAAATAGACCAAATTGATTGTAGTTGTATCTTTGAGAGACTAAATCTTATAATTTTATCTTTCAAGCACTAAATTGAGATATTCATCATCTTTCAAGGACCAAATCATTAATTTACTAATGAACAAAACATGCATCATATAAATTCTGTTAAACGAGAATCTAAGACAAATAACATGACAATATGATGGGGCACCTGTGCAGTAGCAGGCAGAAATTTCATCTGAGAGTCCACTTGAGAAACTGCACTCTTTAATTCTTCAATGTTCAGTTCAATGGATTCTTTTTCGACGTCTCCCTTGGCTCCCTTCAAAAGATCGGCAATGCTGCTCATCTGTTTACTCTTCAAGTATAGCTCAACTTGAGGATATCGTTCACAGATGTCATCAATGACCTCATGAACCTCTTTGACTGTAAGTGTTCCTGAATTGTCTTTGTCTGCCTTCTTAAAGATTGCTGCAATATCTTCCTAAAATGCCAAAACCCAATTTCATGAGTAAAAGGAAGAAAAAAAATTGACATATGTGAAGCATAGACACTTCAGATAAAGGAACAGTTAGACACAACATATTTTGAATTACATATACACATTTCAGATTCTGTCATACTTAATACTAGCTCCAGATTCTCAACAGATGTGTATCTTCATTTACACTAGATTGATGTGGCTAAACAAGGCGTAAATATGGTTGAAGACGGTCATTATAGCAAGCTGAGCATTCTGTGTTGAATAATTAAAGAACTTATCAAGATTTTATTTGCCAAAACTAAGTAGATAAACGCCTTTTACATGAGGCCTTACTGTCTAAAAAAATCAAAACAAAGAAACTGAAATTGAAGCCAGATACTGATAAGTTTGTCCAAAGGAATGCAATTAGCTGAAAATATCACAAAATTGTCTGTGAAGGCGTGTTGATTAAATATTTGATGGAGAAACAGTAGAAGGTACCATGACTTTTCGCTGGTTTATTGTGGAACAATCTCCAAGTGCATACACATTGTCACATCCCTCAACTCTCAACCATTCATCAGTAGCTAGAGCACGCCTATTAGCCTGTTCCCAAGGGCCAATACCAGTGAATATGTAAACTTCATTAAATAAAAATAACACAAACTAAGAGAAACTGCAATACATAATGTCAAAATTTGCACAGCCATATACCTGGCCAATTTGCTTCATAAAATCTTTAATGAATGGACGAGTGCCAATACCAGTTGACCAGACAGCCATTCCATAAGGAATCGTAGAAATTTCTCCATTTTTCATTTCTTTAGTTGAAATATCTTTCTCAGATACCTTCACAACCATGGATCCTGTTTTCACATCTATACCATCTCTTCGAAACTTATCTTCAGCAAAAGCAGTGATTCTTTTGTCAAACCTGCAGAAAGAGCGTGTTGTATATACTTAGCTACAGTGCACTCAAATATCAATAGTTCCTCTGCAATATATATATAGTTAAATCCAACATGTAATCCACCACCAAATTAAATTAACTATATTTTTGGAACATAGGAAACAGAATGTGAAGCCTGATTTCAATTTTCAGGATAGAAAATCAAAATGGCTTTCTTGTCTGTTCATTTTGCTATCTTCAGTATTTTCAAACAATGGCTAACTGGACTTTTTTAAGTAGCATTTCCAGTTAAATTTTCTCTGTCAGATTCTAATATCCTCATACCAGATAAACACTGTGCTTCCTCCTAATAAATCATGCAATTTTTTAAGTTAAAAGAAACCTGTAAAAGTTGCTGTAGTTCTGCCCAAAGAAACCCACCCTACCCACACATATAATAATAAGAAGGACAAAAAGGTTGAGTTTACACTTACATGCTTAAAATATGGTCTCCTGCCTCTAGAAGTGTTATTTTAACAAAATCTTTTATCTTAGGATATAATTTAACCAAATCGTCATTGACAAAGTCATGAAGTGCTGCGGCAAACTCCACTCCTGTTGGGCCACCTCCAACGATAGCAAAGTGAAGAATTCTCTTCTTATCTTCTTCACTAACATTTGGCAGACTTGCTCTCTCAAAGCAGTCAATAACTGTTCTTCTGATTTTCTGAGCATCTTCAACTTCCTGCACATGGATAAATATAAGATAATTAGAAACCAAAAACAATCATCTATGCATAAATAGATAGAACCCAGCCCCGCACTAAAGTCTAAAGTATCCATATTAATGAATTTCCATCCCTTGCCCCCTTCATCTAACATTTATAACGCTATTACATCATCAACAAAAATGACTGCATAGGTAAAGTAATTTACCTTCAAGAAATGGCAATTCTCTGCCACCCCTGGAGTATTGAATGTATTAACATTAGCTCCCACAGATATGATAAGGTAGTCATAGTCCACAACAAATTCTTCCTTCTCATTCAAATTATTTGGTATACTGGATCGGCAGTAAATTTTCCTGTTTTCTGCATCTATCTTGACACATTCAGCTTCACTGAACTGAATGTCCATTTTTTTCTGCTTGTAGGAGAAAAAAGAAAAGGGCCCAGTTACATCCAGTGTCTTCTCTTGCAGTCATAATCTACTATATATATGAGTTAACACCACGTCATCAAGAAAATTCTTATTTCACAAATCTCATTCCCAGAATCTGTATGTGATCATTGCAATAAGAAACCATAGCAACTTATCTTATGCAGTTTTGAAGAGTTACAGCCTACAACCTTATGCACATTTTGGTCAACCTAGCAACTTGTGCTTGAATGTTAGATATGTTTAATCAGTGAAAATAATGTTATGGATGGATGTCTCAATATTGATGATTGATATAAAATGTAACATCGCCTTAGAACAGGGGAAATCATTTCCTCCTTCAGAAAGAGCAACTTCCATACTAATGAGGAAGAAAATCAAATTGATAACTTTTTCTCAATATAGAAGATGACTCCCACAAAGACTATTTCAAGGAAACAGATAAAATTGCAATGAAAAGGCTAGTAAAAGGAACCAAAATTAATTACTAATCAAACAATTAAATAATCTAGCAGTATAAATCTATCTGACTGGCATTTTCATTACCTTAATGAAAAAGTTTCGAACAGGCTCGACAATGCTGCGTCCTTCAACAGTGCCACATGTAACACTAGGCAGCAAAGGAGTGAATGCAAAATAATTACGTGGTGATACCACCTGAACCTCATATCTGGGGTGATTTATATTCTTCAAAAAGCTTGTACCTGCCCACCCGGTTCCTAAAACCACTACTTTCTTCTTTTCGGTAATCGCTTCAGTCGAAGCAGCATCAGCATAAGCCAAAAGGCCGCCTCCACTGCATTAACATCATGTAAAGTATTCATATAAGATCTAATTTCAATTTCCATAAATCTACTCACTCAGATTTAATTCAACCTAAAATACTTGGATATTAACAACTAATAAGGATACAATACGGATTTAGTGATATGACAAGATCACTCGAGTGCAATTCAACCTAGAAAACACCAATACTAATACAGATATACGAAACAACATCATACAGTCATTAAGTATTGGTGGATCTTAGTTACATACTACAGTCCAATTTTTGAAGTATTGGTGTATCATTGTTTGACTTGTATATTAGTTGCAAGGAATTACCATAAAGAATCAACTAGTTCGATGCAGAAGATCAGAGAGGAGATGAAAGCCGAAAATTTTTTAAAAAAATTAATAATCAAAGAAGAATAATACTACTTAATTTGGAAATTTTGGATTGCAAAAATCATGATTCAGGCAATCTCTGTATCAAACTTTATTTAAAAGGAATAAATTAATTTTTTTAAAAAAAGCGACAATATGATCAAGGAAGAACGATAGTTACGGAACAGGACTAATAACTGTATTTTCTTTGAGAGCAAAAGAAAACCAAAAATAGAAAGCAAGGGTTGACAAAGAAGATGCAAGGAAATCAAAATTAAGATGAGTGAAAGAGTAGTTGATCTGGATCATACATACATACCTAACGGTGCAGAGCAGTAGGAGTTTGAAATGAGAGGAATTATTGTTGAAAGCTCTAGATACTCGTTCAAAGAGAGTGAAACCCCTCATTTCGAAGCCGAGGTTATCGCAAACAAGATCTGTGCTCAAATTTCGGGGAAAGAGGAGAGAAAGCACGAGAAAATGTAGGAAGAATGTGAAGAGAGAGAGAGAGAGAGAGAAAGAGAATAGGAATCTGGTAGCTTCGTCCTCTTTGTTTAATGGCAAATTGGCAAAAGAGCGGTGGGCAAATCGAGAATCCGACGAGATAGGAGAGAAAAAAAAAAGACGACTATTTGAAAGTTGACGTCATGGCGGGGTTACACATGTGAAAATGGAAAAAGTTGTCCGGAAATACTATTCCACGTATTAGTTTTTTTTTGGCCAAAATCCACTTTTGGTCCCATAACTTTTTCTCAGATCTCAAGTTGGTTTCATAACTTTTTTTTTGTTGCGCTTTTGGTCCCATTTTTTTAGGTCAGGTTGCAGAATTAGTCTCATCTTTTGGCCAGGTTGTAAAATTGGTCTCGTAGTCATATCATTGGATTAAGTTCAAAATTGATCTCATATCTTTGAGTTAGATGAAATTGACAATGAATTTTTTTTGCAAATATATGAGATTAATTTTTCAACATGAGCAAAAGATATAACTATGAAGCATGGACACTTCATTTCAAAGGTGTGTCGCCGTGTCAGACACGTGTCCGTGTCCGACACCCGTACGACACCCACACGATACATATTCATAAATTTCAAAATATAAAATCATTTTTTTATGATTTTAACATGACAAACAATAAAAAATAATGACATATATGACATATACTATGAATAGATATTATAATTTTAAAATTTTTATCAAAATTTATAGATTTTAAATTATTTATATATATAAATATATACCATATCGTGTCATGGAAGTTTAAAAATTTGACGTGTCGGCGTGTTCGTGTTCGTATCGTGTTCGTGTCTGTATCAGTGCCCATGCTTCTTAGGGTATAAGATTAGAAGTAATATGGAACTAAATCTGTAACATTTTTGCAAATAGATGAGAGTAAAAGTGTAATAAAAAAAAGTTATGAAACTAAATTGAAACCAAAACAAAAGTTAGGATCAAAAGTACGCTTCACCTAATTTTTTATTATTTTTTGATGTGACATCTGTTTGTCGTTCAACATAGATGGCTCATGGCCCCTTGACTTAAAAGTTTTTTTTTTTTTTAATTTGATAAAGCTAAAAATGACTAAATGAATTATTTATCTTCTTGGCCAACCATTTAATTTTTTAGACACTTCTCTTTTTCATTCTTCAATTAAAATGTTGTTACTATGCTCACCAAAAAAAAATGTAGTTACTATGAATCATAGGTTATTTTGAATGCATAAAAAAAATTAATCTTAATTGAAGTCGAGTAGAAGAATCACAATAACGAATAACGATATACTTCAAGACATCTGCAATTTCATATTTTAAACCAGAGCTCTTGATTAAACTGAATGAATGGATGAGTGTAAAAGACTCTTGGATATAATTGTATACTTGTATTGAAACCAAAACTATAAAGACTAAAATGGCCAAAAAAAAACTATGAAGACTAAAAATACAATTTTCGCTGACAAATTATCCACAATAACCTTTAAATATTGCAAATGAAATACAACCGGAAGAGTTTTTAATTCAAAAAGGCAAAACACCATTTCATGCCCTTAACGTTTGCAGTGATTTTCAGTTATGCCCTTAACGTTTCATTTTGTTCAGGCATGCCCTCAATGTGCAACCAACGTTTCAATTATGCCCTCAATTTTGACTCAATGCACATGTGGCAATTTTTTTTGNGGGGCATGAAATGGTGTTTTGCCTTTCAAAAAAAGTATTAATAGGTAAAAGAGCACATTACATTAACATACATAAACATCCAACCATAGAGTTTCATATTGCAATATCATATACCAAAATACTAGAGGAGAGGAGGCTATAATACTATTAAACAGTGCTAAGTATCACTTTATTAAGCTGCGGAATTAATGTCATAATCCGAAGCGTAATATGGTTTGTATCCAGGCTTATTGATTCCTTACTTATATTTCTATTAACCAGACAAAAGAAATTTTCACCTGCTATGACACAAAGACATATCCAAGGCCAATACAGCCACTACTACTATTGCCCAGAAAAAACACAAGATCGACCATATAGTTTTGCTATTATAAACTTGTAAGACTCATTAAGAACTGAAGATCGACAATGAGAGATATATTCCTCAATTCTACTTTAAAGAGTTCTCAATATCTATCACAAACCGATATTTCACATCTTTATTTATTACCCTCTGTAGAGCTTCATTGATGTAGTCAATTGGAATCAGTTCTATCTTTGGGTGAATCTCGTGTGCAGCACAGAAATCAATCATCTCCTGTGTCTCTTTTGTGCCACCCACCACGCTTCCCGAAACAGTTCTCGCACCTGTCAAAATGTTCATCCAATTAAAATTTTTTCTTCAAGTTTAAACAATCAGGCAGAGTTGATTGATTGCAATAGAGGGTCTCGACTACAAAAAGCCAACATACCTAGATTAAGGCTTACAGGGCTAAATTTAACCTCACTTGGGAACCCAACTAGAGCTAGGACGCCATAGGTCTTCAAAAGTGACATGTAAGAGTCAAACTGGTGATCACCAGATGCTGTATCAATTATGAAGTCGAGTGACTTAGCCAATGCCTGTATATGGATCACCATCAATTTTGACAGGAAAATAAATAAATTCTAAAGCACAAGTCATGGATCTATCTGTTGCTTTTAAAGTCAAGAGGAATGTGTTCTTTGGTAGGATCTCTATATTATACTTACCGTCATCTGCTGTTGGTCCGAGGAAATAACAAACTTGTCCGCCCCAAGAACATTTAGGGCCTCCTCTTTCTTGGATATGCTTGTGCTGAAAACTGTTACATTCAACCCAAAAGCCTTCCCAAATTTCACTGCCATATGACCAAGCCCACCAAGGCCAATCACTCCCAGAGACTTACCAGGTTGGTTCATCTTGTGACGCATCATGGGAGCATAAACAGTAATTCCAGCACAAAGCAAAGGAGCAGCTGAAGCCAATGGATAATTCTTGGGTATCATGAAGCAATACCTGGAATTCAAGATCAAATCATATGAATTGTTTAAATAAATAAACTCCCTCAAGATGATGAGTTAGATGAGATGTTTTAAAACTGAGCAATGACCTCAAATATCTAAAGAGACCATGAATTCAATAAAGACCATACCAAAATCTGTTATGGTAAATACATAATTTAAATCTTATAAGTTCACCTTTCATGGATTACTATGTAACTGGAGTATCCTCCTTTTGTGACAGTGCCATCATAATCAATGCCATTAAAGGTATAAACTGCTCCTTTGGTACAATTATTTTCTACTCCATCATCACAGTATTCACAACTCTTACATGAATTAACATAAGTTCCTACTCCAACATGATCACCAACATTGAAACGATGGACCTCAGAACCAACCTTCTGTACAACCCCAGCAATCTCATGTCTGCTATGCAAAAACCACAGGTAGAGTTAGAGTGGATAGGATCGTCAACCAAACTGCAAGATTAGCCCACCTACCCAGGTACTAAAGGATACTTTGAGTCACCATGTTTGTTCCTCGTCCAAACTACATCAGCATAACAAACTCCACAATGTGTAATTTTTATAAAAACATCCTGGTTTCCAAGAGCCCTGAACAATGAAGATTGTTGTATGATCAAGCAATCAACACTCGGTGCCAAATTCAGTTAAAATAGTGACAGAAAACAACTTAAGTTCTAAGCTAACCTTCATCCTAGGTGAATACTAATTGGTTAGCTGCATAACTTAGAAATGAACTGATAACGACAATAATAACTTCACCAGAAACTATAATCAACAGTAACATGTGGCAGTTGCAAAATAACAGTCCATATATTAGAAGAATCAAGGTTACTTCCATTCAACAAAGTGAAACAAGGTGCACATGCCTGCGATTGAATTTGTAAGGTGATAGAACTCCAGATGGATCTTTTGCTGCCCATCCTAGGCAATCTTCATTGGCATCTTTGGAACTCATTATTTTCTCTGCACAAAAATGCAATTAGATACCAGTTTTTCTTTACATGAAAACTAACAAAATAAACTTATCACATATTCACATCATTCATTATCAGTCAGCAAACAATAATGGATAAATGTCTAATAGAAGTAAGGCATGCAATGGGATGGGTAAGTGTATACTAGTGTGGGAAATAATCACTCCATCTATTCACATCTTTCAAAACAACATTGATTCAGAGAAAAAAAAGAAGAACAAAAGATATAATGAAAAGATTGTCTTCTTCATTCTTCAAAGTTAGCGAACTGAAATCCTCACTAACATATTCGCCTCACATACTCATGTCAAACACTAAGCAAAGGAAGAAGGAAAAATACAAATGTAAGACATCCGGCATCCACCAAACAAATCATCAAAATATACTACCCTTGACTTCAGACACTGAAGATGGTTCAAAGTTCAAAGTTCAAAGTTCAAGGCACATTTCAGACCTAATAAGATGACTAAAACACTATCAAATCCCCAAAGAGAGTAAAACAGACTTGCAACCCATGCTTTTGCACAGTTTAAGGTATTCCAGAACGCAGGAAATATGACTAGGTTCAAAGAAAACCAAAACAGAACATTAGGCAAATAAAGTTGCATAATTAAGTACTTAAGAATGCCCAAAACTCTCTTAAAATATCAGGGAGCCAAAATCTGAATATTAAAGCAAGACTCAGCACACTTTAAAGTGACCTGAAATGGCCAGAGCATGTTAAAAAAAATATCAAATTGAAGGCGAAAAAAAAAATCGAATAAGACGACAAAGATAATTTGAGTACATGCCAAAATCACATGATTGATAACCTTGGTCCACATATTAGATTTTATCGAAAAACATAATGACAAATAGCCAAGCAACTTTACCCCTTGTTGTTATAAGAAATCAGCTTGCAATTTAAAATACTTTATGGACTATATATATATAGGAGCTTGGATCCCCTCAAGTGAGTCCACTGATCAGTGTAGTTCTTTTGAACATGCTCCAATAACATAATCCCAAAATCATCGCATCGAAGCGGTTCAGATGAATCAAAAGAAGTCGAAAATAACAGCAATAAGAGTAATCAGTGACGGAAAACAACACTAATCTTACTCGAGCGAAGCGCACAATCGTCTGATCAATGAAAAGAATGCAGTATCTGAATCATCAACATTAACGCTACACTTTTCATAGATTTACCTGATTCACAAGATGACGAAGATCGATCACCCCAAGAAACTTCGAGACTTCAGTACTTCTCTAATATTCAGACGGACGAAGAATTATATAGGAAGACTTTTTTTTTTTTTTTTATCAAAATTATATAGGAAGACTTGTCTCTTCTCTGATCATAAAAAATTAGGGTAAATTGCAATTTGGTACCCTGTGGTTAGGGGCGGTTCCCCTTTGATACCCTGAAAGAAAAATTTTTGCATTGTGGTACCCCGTGGTTTGCTCCGTTAGCGATTTGGTCCCCTGCGGTTTTTTTCTGTTAGGATTTAACGGCAAATGTACGTTAAAATGTCAAAAATCTCCCAAAAAGTCTTCTCTTATGCGTTTAAGTCCTTTTCCTTTACTAAAAGGGATCAAAACATAAAGAATTAATTATAAAAGGGTCTTTAGAATTCTAATATTATAGATTTTTCTCCTTTTCATAAGATTTCTTTTGAATAGGTCCTGATTTAATTACACTTTAATCCCAAAAGTTTATGATCTTTATCAAAATAGTCCTTAGAACCTCAAAAGACAAATGAGCATCTAAACCCTAAACCCTAAATCCTAAACCCCAAAACCTTAAACCCTAAACCCTAAGCCCCAAACTCCAAACCCCAAACCCCAAACCCTAAAACTTTAAAAAAGATTTGAGTAGTACAATTAGGTCCCTAACCCATTCTTATTCCATTATTTTCAATCCCCTCTCTTTTTTATTATCTTCATTCATTTTAATCCCAAATTCTAAAAATAAAATTGTAAAGTGTCCCAAAACTCTTCCAAATATTCCAATTTAGTCCTTAAAAATATTAAAAACCCTAAACCCTAAAAAAATTACACATCATCACAATAAATTAAAAAAAAAATTACAATCACAATTTTTTACACATCATAATTTTTCTCTCCCCCTATACTTTCATCCAAAAATTAAAAATAAATCCTAAAAATTCTGAAAAAGAAAAACGCAAGCCTCCTGTTCATCGTCTTCATCTTCAACCTAAAAATTGATCATCATCTTCATTCCTCCTCCTTCAATCTCATCATTCCTCCTATTCCTCATTCAACCTCCTCTGATTCAGATTTAGATTCATGCAAAACAGAATCCCTAAAACACACTAATTTCAGTTTCGGATTCATCACAGCAAAATCTCGACAGAAAACATTTTCGATTTTGATTTCCTTTTGGCTCGCTTCGATTTCGTTTTCGTCACTTAATCTTCGATTCGATTTCGTTTTCACTTTGATTTCATTTTGGATTTGATTTCGCTGTTCGATTTCGTCTTCTCTAAACAGGTTGGGGATTTCGTCTTCACTATTTGGCTTCTTTGTTTTGTCTTCGCTGTTCGATTTGATTTCACTTTGATATGGTGTTTTAGTTCGAGTGAATGAGGAGGAGGGAGATGGACGCTTGGGGTGACGGCAGCGCTGGAGATCCATGGCGGATTCCGGCGAGAGAGAGAGAGGAATGGATGAAGATGAAGAAGATGGAGATTAAAAAAAATAAGTTTTAGNGAGAGAGAGAGAGAGAGAGGAATGGATGAAGATGAAGAAGATGGAGATTAAAAAAAATAAGTTTTAGGGATTTAGGGTTTGAGGTGTAAGGTTTTTAATATTTAGGGTCTGAGGTTTTAAATATTTTTAAACACTAAATTGGAATGTTTAGAAGAGTTTTGGGACACTTTAATATTTTATTTTGAGGATTTGGGACTAAAATGAATGAAGATGATAAAAAAGAGGGGAACATAACAGGATGAAGAAATTGGTTGATGATGTTGATTTTGTTGTTGAGAGGGTTTTTGATTTGTGGGGCTTGATTTTGAAAAAATTTGAGGGTTTTGATTTGTTTGTAGTGTACTTGAACGAAAATTATAGTTGAATATAGGGATTTTTTGATAAATCATAGATGTTCATTTGTCTTTTGAGGTTCTAAGGACTATTTTGATAAAGATCATAAACTTTTGGGATTAAAGTGTAATTAAATCAGGACCTATTCAAAAGAAATCTTATGAAAAGGAGAAAAATCTATAATATTAGAATTCTAAAGACCCTTTTATAATTAATTCTTTATGTTTTGATCCCTTTTAGTAAA
The DNA here is from genome assembly GCA_003254925.1 of Chamaecrista fasciculata. Lineage (NCBI taxonomy): Eukaryota > Viridiplantae > Streptophyta > Magnoliopsida > Fabales > Fabaceae > Chamaecrista > Chamaecrista fasciculata. The sequence goes on from QANZ01043732.1 coordinate 55,486, forward strand.
GGGAAAGGACTTAAACGCATAAGAGAAGACTTTTTGGGAGATTTTTGACATTTTAACGTACATTTGCCGTTAAATCCTAACAGAAAAAAACCTCAGGGGACCAAATCGCTAACGGAGCAAACCACGGGGTACCACAATGCAAAAAATTTTCTTTCAGGGTACCAAAGGGGAACAGCCCCTAACCACAGGGTACCAAATTGCAATTTACCCTTTTTTTTTTTTTTTGAAATGGACATTATAAAGAAATCAGAATATTTTTAACAATATAATATAATGAGAAATGTCGTACATCAGTCGAGTCGTGAGTCAGAATTTTTGTTTTCGATTAAGAAAATTCTTATTGTCTGTTAGAGTGAATGAACTCGATTCATGCATGAAGTAGGAATTTTCTTTTGTAGTAAAGATTTTTAATTACATAACATTCCTTTATTAATTATTAAGTGTGTGACAATAATAATAAGAAGATTCATCATGATTCATGAAGACGCGTTTGTCTTTGGAATTTGGACAGTGGGGACTGGATATCTTAGTAGAGATAAAGGAAAAAAGAATAGGCATTAAGGAATTAGAAAAATTAAAAAGAAGAAAAGCAATACTTATCAGTTATCAATATTTAATTAAAAACAGCCACCTATTCAATAAATCGTCCAGTTCATATGCATAATATCTAACACTTGAGTATGAATTCATTATTATACTTGATCGCTGAGGTCATTCTAAATAAATAATTTTCAAAATCAGTCAAATCATCAGGTTCAATTTGTATAATAACTTATTGAAGCGTATGCGTAACCTCTAAGAGTAATTTAGATTTGAGATAGTTTTTTGAGCAGAACTACATGGAAGCCTGGGACTAGGGATGAGTATGTTTCAATTTTATCAGATTCTAGATGTTATAAATTTTAAGTAAAAAATTTACTTAAACTAATTAATGGTTCACGGGTTATAAGTTTAATTAAGTAAATTTATATTTGATAAAAGCATCATTTTAGTCACTAAATTTTACACCAATTGTCAATTTTGTCTTTAATTTTTTTTTCTGTGAGCAATTTTATCCTTAATATTTCACATTTTAGTTTGTAGAATTTCCAATCCTGGAGACCTGACCTAAAAATCGAAATTCGAATGAAGGGAAAATACTCTTATTTATAGGAGAATAAGAGAACTTCCAAAAATGAACTATCTGATGTAGGGCTTTAATAAATGGGTCAACCAAGAATCCAATTGAAATCTCACATGGGTAGATATTTGACTCACAAAATTCAACATGATTAATTTCATCATTTGACTAACTTTTTTCAATTTGTCGACAATATCTTCTGCTTCGTCCAAGCGGAATCGGAAGTATCCACCTTATTGGTCTAATAAATTAATATCAAATTTTTTCATATTTTTTAGGATATATATAATTTTCTTTTTTCAATCCTTTCAATCAACCCGTCACACTTGCCCACCACACTGGTCCTTATATCACCAAAATATATTCCAATTATCTACTATCAGGGACCCTTATTATTTTTGTTTTTCAATCAATTATATGTTACATGTCATTATCAACGTAAATTTTGTTGTTAAAGTAGGAAAATAATAAAATTGACCAAAATGTGAAACATGGAGGACAAAACTAACCACAAAAAGAAAATTGGAGATGAAATTGAAAGTTAGTATAAAGTTTAAGGACCAAAAAGTACTTTTAAGAAGAGCGACATATAGGTTTGTTTGAGAAGAGCGACCTAAGAGGCATGGACACTTCATTTTGAGGGCGTGTCGCCGTGTCGGACACGTGTCAGTGTCCGACACCCGTACGACACCGACACGACACATATTCATAAATTTTAGAATATAAATCAAGTTTTTATGACTTTAACATGACATATAAGAGAAAATAATAATACATATGACATATATTATGAATAAAACTTGTAATTTTTAAATTTTTCATTAAAAATTATGAATATTTAATTATTTATATATATAAATATATGTCGTGTCGTGTCGCGTAATTTTGAGAGTTTAGCGTGTCGCTGTGTCCGTGTTCGTGTCCGTATCAGTGTCCATGCTTTCTAGAGAGCGACAAATAAAGTTTAATTTCATTCAATTATATTATGATTAATATATATAATTAAACAATGAAAGATTTCAGCAATAATTATTGGATCAAGCGCTTATTAATAGATCAAAATTTATTGTTACCTGGACTTCCATCATGAAATAATTGTTGTCATGAAAAAATTTATTAATAGATCAAAATTTATTGTTACCTGGACTTCCATCATCAAAATTTATAGTTAATAATCTCATTCTTAGCAATTGTCCATTTAACGATCAAATTCATGATCTTGGCTATGATGGCAATGATTGGATCAAGCACTTACCGGCCATTAAGTTAAAAATTATAATTATTAGTGGAGATGCAAATTGTAGTTGTAGTTGTGGATGTTAACGGTGGATATTTTTGTAAATATATGAGACTACATTTGTAACCAAAAAAAAAATATATGAGATCAATATAGTTTTGCATCTGACCAAAAGATACAAGACCAGAAGAATAACAAAAAAATATACAAGACCAAATTGAGAACTGAATAAAAATATTAAATCAATAGTACACTTTAACCTAAAAATAATAAGGGTAAAAGTACTGTTGGAGCCTCCAACATTTCACATTTTTTATCAATTATAGCCCCCAATATCGGGCTATGAAGTATGGACACTTCATTTTGAAGGCATGTCGCCGTGTCAGACACGTGTCCGTGTCCGAGTCTGACACCCGTACGACACTCACACGACACATATTTATAAGTTTCAAAATATAAAATCATTCTCTGTGACTTTGATATGAAAAACAATAAAAAATAATGACATATATGACATATATTATGAATAAATATTGTAATTTTTAAAGTTTTCATCTAAATTTATGAATTTTTAATTACTTTTACATATAAATATATAGCGTGTCATGTCGTGTAATTTTAAGAATTTGACGTGTCGGTGTATCTGTGTCCGTGTCCGTGTCGTGTCCCGTGTCCGTGTCAGTGTCGGACGTCCATGCTTCATAGATGTCGGGATATAATTGACTAAGATGTGAAACGATGGGAGTATAATTGACAAAAAAAAATGTTAGGGTTATTTTCAGTTATACCCTCAATATTTTGTTCTGTCAAGTATACTCTTAATGTTTCACTTTTTAGTCAATTATACTCCCACCGTTTTATATTTTTTATTAATTATATCCCCAAATAAAACGTTGAGGATATAATTGATTAAAAAAAGTATAACTGATCCCAAACGTTAATTTAGTAACAAAACTTTTGCCAAATAATAAGAGACTCTATACTAGGCCCAAATTTCACCATCTCGAAATGTGCAGGGATTAAGCCCGTGCTTTCCCCAACTAAGGGACACGATGGTATTAATAATGGAGATTTTGAAGGCTAGCTATATGTCCTTATCAAAAAGCTTGACTAAGCAGGACTTTGTTGTGTTGTCTTAATCTATCGACATAGCTAGTCAATTTCAATTTCTTAGATTTGCTTTCAGTTTTCGTTGATTTACGTAGTGATTACTACTGATTAGTTGAAGAGTGACAAAATAATTTTAATTTTATTCAGAATTCGTGTGGACCTTTTAGGCCTTTAGTTAATTAGCTAGCTAGAATCTGTCATAGTTGCGTCTTTAACTACGTACGAAGCTTCTGCTTTTCACACTCAACCATTTTTCCCCTTCAGATTCAAACCCCTAATTATGCATGTCCCTACGTACGAAGCTTCTGCTTTTCACACTTGACCATCATATAAATATATATATATATATATATATATCAGAAATATCACCATGCTGACAACTTAAGTCTTTAAACATTCAAAAGACATATTTAGTCCTTAATAGATTAAAACGGTATATTTTTTAGTCTCTAAAAGATTAAAACAATATATTATTCAATTCATAAAAACGACTAATTAATTAGCTAGTATATCGTTTTAATCTTTTAGAAGACTAAATTATACATTTCAATCTTTCGACGATTGAGTTCTCAAATATGTGATCTTTCATAGATCAAATTGTTAGTTTACTCTCTCTCTCTCTCTCTCTCTCTATATATATATATATATATATATAGGCAAAAGACCATTTGGTGTCCCTAACGTTTGGGGTCAATTTCAGTTATGCCCCTAACGTTTGTTTTGTGTCAGTTATGCTCCCAATGTGAAACGTTGGTGTCAATTATACCCTAACCTCAATTTTTTTGGGTCAAAGTCCTATTTTGGTTTCTCAAGTTTACTCAAAGTTTCGTTTAAGTCCCTCAAGTCTCCGGCGAACTTTTCGGCGAGATACACAGCGACTTCGACGATTACGAAAACTCCTAATCCAAGGTTTTTTGACCTCCTGAGTTCAATGACGACCTCCAATTTGCGAAAAAATGACTAGAAAGAAGCCGAAAAATTACACAATCGCCGAAAACCATATTTCCGATCATTTGTTCGCAAAATGCAAGCCGCCATTGAACTCAGGAGGCCAAAAACCCTTGGATTAGAAGTTTTCGTAGTCGTCGGGGCCGCCATGTATCTCGCCGGAAAATTTACTAGAGACTTGAGGGACCAACATAGGACTTTGGCCCAAAAAAATTAAAGTTAGGGTATAATTGACACCAACGTTTCACATTGGGGGCATAATTGACACAAAAGAAAAAACGTTAGAGGTATAACTGAAACTAATCCCAAATGTTAGGGGCACGAAAGAGTCTTTTGCATTCTCTTTATTTAAATTATCATATTATAATATAAATTATTTGTGATAAATTATTCATTTATTACTATTTATTAAGATTATAATTATAATATTTATATTTCTTATATGTAAAGTAATTAATAAATATTATTTGATTAAATTAATTAAACCATAAACATTCACCGAAGAGTTCCTTTCTAACAATATATTTTTCTTTTTTAGTTGCTCAAGGTATCTCCTGCCCGATAGACTAATCACTAATCTTCTACGAATTTGTGCTCCATTTAAGGGTCTTCCGCTGGTCAATTAATTGTTGCATACACAAGGCGAGATTCGAACTCCGGACACTTACTTAAGCGATCTAGTGAGTTCGATCACTAGGCCAACCAAGCCTGATTTCGGTTCTAACAATATTGATTACCTTAGTTAAATACTACAATTTAATTTGTTATATATGTTGTCTTAATTATTATATACGTGGTGATGATCCTTGAGGTTCAACAGAATCTCAATAATAAACATATGCTAAAAACACAGGGAAGAACATGATGGAAATTCAGGCAAAAAAAAAAAAAAAAAAAAAAAAA
>QANZ01043732.1:70360-85602 GCA_003254925.1 Chamaecrista fasciculata
GACTTAACCTTAGTACCACCTTGTCATAATCCCTATTGTCACACGATATTTTGGTCATGGATAAGGCATGGGAAGGTCATCCTTGTAATCCAAACCATAACTTTCTCGATTCCTTGAGTTAGTCCCATTACCTTGTGTGGCCACACATTCCTTGGACAAACTCATCGAGGGGCCCAGTCAAATATCTCTCAACTTAATGAGGGACAAAATTCCTTATTGGTCAACCACATTCCTCAGCACGACAAACAACTAAACCCGTACCTAGCCTGTATGGCTACCCTGTTACGGGCAATGTTGGACTAGGCCAAAGTTCAGCATCTACAACGCCAAAATAATGAAGACCTCAGGTCTAAGGGCATCGTGACAGGTGTACAGGAGAGACTAGCTCATGACTAAACCCATGCAGGACTCTCCGGGTCGGTCCAGTAACTTGTAACCCATTACATAATTGCACCATGACTCTCGAGAAGCATCACATGCGTGTATCTTTATACACCGAAGTTATGCTGGTCTTAGTTCATTCATGTTCCCACGTGAATAATCGACCAGGGATAGTTTAGAATAATTATCACATAATTAATCAAGGATTGTTATCACAAAAGTGGGTGCCACGATTGCTAATTATAGCCCTAGGGGTTCCAAACCTACAGAAGATGTTGGTTTTTAAGAATTTAGAGACAGTTTTAGCATCATTCATTTTTGTGGGAATGACTTCTACCCATTTAGACAGATAATCTACGGCTACAAAAATGTATGAGAAACCGGCAGACGGTGGGAATGGTCCCATGAAGTCTATTCCCCAAACGTCAAAGACTTCACAGAACAGCATCGGCTGTTGGGCCATCTCATTCCTTTTTGAGACAGTCCCAAATCGTTGGCAACGATCCCAGGATTTGCAGAATATATAAGCATCTCTGAAGAGGGTAGGCCAATAAAAGCCAGCTTCTAAGACTTTCCTAGCAGTTTTCTTAGCACTCAAATGACCACCACATGCTAAATGATGGCAAGCGGTGAGTACGGATGCTACTTCCGTTTCGGGTATGCATCGTCGTACTACTTGGTCAGAACCCACTCTCCAAAGATAGTGGTTATCCCAAATGTAGTAACGTGCTTCCCTTTTCATCTTGAGTGCTTGCGAATAACTAAGGCAGGAGGGAATGACTCCGGCTTCAAGATAGTTGGCTATGTGCCCATACCAAGGTTCTATCGTTGATATGGCACAAAGTAGTGAATCAGGAAATGAATCGATAACAAGGTTTGGGTCATCTAATGCTTCCACATCCGGAGGCAATCGGCTTAAATGATCAGCCACATGGTTTTCTGCCCCGGCTCGATCCTTGATCTTTAAGTGGAATTCTTGTAGGAGAAGAGACCATCTTAAAAGGTGCAGTTTTGAGTGTGTCTTTTGAAAAAGATACCTAACTGCTGTGTGATCTGTATAGACTGTAATCTTAGAGTCTAAGAGGTAAGGTCTAAATTTTTCATATACCACAACATAGAGTTCCTTTTCTATTGTGGTATAATTAACCTGAGTAGTATTTAGGGTTGATGAGGCATAGGCTATGACTCTAGAATTCTTATCTTCTCGTTGGCCCAACATTGCACCTACGACATGGTTAGATGCATCACAGGAGATCTCAAATGGGAGATCCCAATTTGGTCCAACTAGGATTGGTGGTTCAACTAGCCTAGCTTTTAGTTCATTAAATGCTGTTTTACAGGCTTCGTCGAATACGAAGTCCTTATCAATTTGGAGAAGGGCTGAAAGAGGTCGGGCTATCTTACTGAAGTCTTTGATAAAACTACGATAAAATCCTGCATGTCCTAAGAATGAACGAACTTCCTTAACGTTCGTAGGATACGGAAGAGATGAAATTACCTCAATTTTCGCCTTATCTACTTCTATTCCCTTTTCCGATATGAGGTGCCCCAAAACTATCCATTTATCAACCATGAAATGGCATTTTTCATAGTTGAGGATGAGATTTTTTTCTACACACCTTTTCAAAACTCTTTCTAGGTCCTTTAAGCATGTATCAAACGAATTTCCATAGACTGTGAAATCGTCCATAAATACTTCCATGCAATCCTCTAAGAAATCACTAAAGATTGCCATCATGCATCTTTGGAAAGTACCTGGGGTGTTACACAATCCAAAAGGCATTCGCTTGTATGCAAAGGTCCCAAAAAGACAGGTGAACATAGTCTTTTCTTGATTCTCAGGTGCTATGGGGACTTGGAAATAGCCTGAGAATCCATCCAAGAAACAATAGTGAGATTTCCCGGCTAGTCTTTCTAGCATTTGGTCTATAAAGGGTAACGGGAAATGATCCTTGCGTGTTGCTTCATTTAGTTTCCTATAGTCTATGCAAACACGCCAAGAGTTTAAAACTCTTGTGGGGATCAACTCATCCTTGTCATTTTTTACGACAGTGATCCCACTCTTCTTGGGTACCACTTGTACAGGACTAACCCACTCACTTTCTGAGATGGGGTAGATAATGTCAGCACCAAGAAGTTTTGTAACTTCTTTCTTTACCACTTCGAGAATATGTGGATTCAATCTTCGTTGTGGTTGTCGTTTTGGCTTGACATTTTCTTCTAAAAGAATCCTATGAGTGCATATATCAGGGCTAATTCCAGGGATATCTGCTAAGGACCATCCTAAAGCCTTTTTGTTTTCTTTGAGAACTTTGACTAACTTGGCTTCTTCTTCCTTAGAGAGAGACTACTAGAGATAATAACAGGGAGTTTTTCATTTTCAGAAAATTCAGAAAATGAAAGCTGGCCATCTTCATTGTAGTCCTGCACAAAACAGTATCTATCAAGTTGATAACAAACTGCAATTAAAATCCTAAACTAAATATTATGTTGCACTTTCCCTGACTAACATAATTCAATTCATATATTTTATTCATTCATCTTGTATCAGTGTCCTCTCATGTTTGAGGAGCATTCAATAGAGAGGACTGGTAAAAGGATGCTATAGGAATAAGTTTGAATATAATGGAATAACCATCCAGTAATCTCTACTTGCAACAGTTGCAGCACTTTTGCAAATGTGTGCGAGTATAGACTGTAGAGTCTTACAATTAATTCTCACTCCAATGTGGGTTTAATATACTCGAGCAAGAAAGGGATGATATAATATATTATCACCATTGCTTGTTATATACGATATATCCCTGATAGGTCTAATATCCAAACCCGCACAAGTGACACTTTATCAGAAAACAAAAGATATAAGGCAGTCAAACTTACCACAATAGACAAAATGCGTCTAACAAAGCCTTTCTCCGTTTCAACTGGATCCTGTTAGTTTTTTTCTCATGATTGTTAGAAATCCTTATCATACTCTAATGGAAACAGAGTATACATTTTATGTTGTATACCTCTATAGAACAAGAAAGAGAAATGTTGCCAACTACTTTTCCAGGTGATGATGGATCTAATAAGTTGAATACCTCAATGTCAGAATCGCAATCCTGCATCACCATATTATTAACAAAAAAATGAGACAAAGAAATCATTTTGAAAGGAAACAGAAGAAGTTAATTAATGAATTATTGCAATAGCGGCTTTAAAAAAGCCATAATCTAGAAATAAGCATTATTCATATATTTGAAGCCATGGTCCAAACACACATATATAATACAAAGGATAGAGAACCTTTTTTTTTCACCACATATTCCAAGGTACACTGGGGTATAAGATTAGGCATATTCAAGATCATGTATGTTAACAACAAAGATTGCTCACTTGTGTTAGAAATTCAAACAGATCAACCTCACAATAACCAACAAGAGTGTTGCTGGACAGTTTGTTCGTCTAAATAGGAAAAAAAATCTATTCAAGTTAGATACACTTTTGAAATAAAGGAATTGCAAAAAGGTGGTCAACAATAAAGCCAGGTACATAATTTTTGAGTTTTTTAGAATTTAAACATCATTTTTATTTCCTTCTAGGAAATTCTCTAAAACTGCAGCAGAGGTACACAAAATATATAGGTGCATTATAGGATTTCAAATTTTATTTATTTATTCAGAGCACAAGTGAGATGAATATGCTTATTTTAGGGTAATGCAAGTTTCAAGAAAGGGTCACATGTTTTATCGCACACCTCAAACACAGAAATCCTTGCAACATGAGGCCCATTATTTTCCAGAAGAAGTTTCTTTTCCTGTGAAAGAAGAACATAAGTCAGGTCAAACACATACTATCCTATTTTCTAAATATTTTCTCAACAGTCAAGAAATAGGGCAAATGAATTTGAGTAACCTAATAATGAAAATAGAAAACTATATCTATTCCTTTCATTAAAAAACAAAAAGAAAAACCTATATCTATTCCTCTTTAGAAATGAACCTCTACATGATCCATATGCCGTTCTGTCACAATAACTTATTGCTTAGCATAAGATGGTGTTATCAAAAACTTAAATTCCTAAGCTTGTGTAATAAAAGAATATCTATTAACTGAATATAGTCAAGCACGTAATTTTATTTAAAATGATGTGAAGGCCATAATCCATAACTTCTTGTATATGCACAATGACTTTCTCCGCAATCATAAACATGATGAGGTTTCATCATTGATTATTCCCACTGGAATTTGGAAGTCTCCTGTATTGCATGATATTCCCAAACTTCATTGAAAGATAGTTTTACTTTACATAGGTATAAATTAAGCTGTTTAATGAGAATTTCATCTCAAAAGGCACAGCTAACACACATAATTATACATTAACTGCTTTAGACATGTGTTATTTTCATTCTACAGAAATAGATAATGGTGAAAGATAATGGGTAGGAGTGCATCAAGTTCCCTTTAAGATAGTTTAGTTCCAGTTATCTTATATGTGCCATCGCAGGAGAATGGATGGCATCTTTAACAGAGAAAGGGGAAGAGGGCATCATGTATTGTTGTTGCAATGAGTGAACTAGTACTAAAAGTTTTATTGTATATAATGAAAATGGGGTGTAACAATTGTCCTCGTAACAAAAAGATCAAGCAATAAATCTAATATCATCAATATGAAACATTCCGATGAATTTATAATCTTGAAGAAAATGAAAGAGAAAAGCTAAAGAATTGACAATCGTTAATAAAGTCGGGGGTACTCACAGAATTCCAAACTGGTTTGTCTGTCCTGCAACGCCAATAGCACAAAATGAATACGTGACATAATAATGAAGGAAAAAGTTTGTAAAGCTGAAAACAGGTAAATACTTCAAAACAGAAAAAATAAAATCTGGTTCTGCCAAATGAATAGTGGCAACACACAAGCCCAAATCATGATATAGATTAAACCTTCATAGCTAAGTGGTAAGTGCTAACAGAAAGGTACTTTTACAAAAAGTATATATATATACAAACTGAATGAATGAATCATGATGATGGGAAAGCAGTTGGACCGGATAATCTACCAATTGAGGTGTGGAAAAGTTTAGGAGGCAAGGGGGTGAGCTGGTTGACCAAACTTTTCAATGTAATTTTGCGTTCCAAGAACATGCCGGATGAATGGAGGAAGAGTACCCTTATTCCTGTGTACAAAAACAAGGGAGATATTCAGAACTGCGGGAACTACAGGGGATCAAACTCATGAGCCATACTATGAAATTATGGGAGAAGGTTATTGAGAGGAGGCTGAGGGCTGAGACACGTATTTCTGAAAATCAATTTGGTTTCATGCCTGGAAGGTCTACCATAGAAGCCATTTATTTACTGAGAAGATTGATGGAAAGATATCAGAGCGCTCATAAGGATCTTTACATGGTTTTCATCGATTTAGAAAAGACTTATGACAGAGTACCAAGGGATATTTTGTGGAAGGCTTTGGAGAAGAAAGGAGTTCGTGTGACTTATATACGGGCGATTCAAGACATGTATAACGGGGTTACAACTTGTGTGAGAACACAGAGTGGAGCGACGAGGGATTTTCCTATTACCATAGGATTTCATCAAGGCTGTAGGATTATTCTGAAATTGGAGCTGCTGTACCAAGAGTGTCGAAACAGTTTGAAGATTGGAAGAAGAAGAAATAATTAAAGAAATACTTAGTTTGTGAGCATTGTCATGCTAATGGCCACTCCAAGGATACGTGCTTCAAGCTCGTGGGATATCCGAACTGGTTTACTGAGCTGAAGAAAACAGGGCAAGGCAAGAAGCAGGTAGCTAACCTTGCTGAGTCCTCAGTTGGTGCTGCAAAAGATGTTTTCTCTCCTGAGTTATCTGCTATGATATCTCAATTTATGAAGAATGAATTTTCGAAGATGGCTAAAGAAAAGACTTCCTCTGAAGAGTATGCGAGTTTTGCTACTCTAGGTGAGTTCGCAGGTACTATTTCCACATCCCATTCTAATTCTAATGGTATATGGATAATAGATACAAGTGCGTCTTGTCATATTTGCTATGAGGATCGTTTATTACATGATATTCAGATTTTGCCTAGACCTATTTTAGTTCATTTACCAAATGGGATGAAGCTATCTACAGTCAAAATTGGAAAAGTTTACATTAATGCTGATTTGGTTTTACAACATGTCTTGCTTATCCCTTCCTTCAAATATAACCTATTGTCAGTAAAAAGGGTTATTACAGATGATATTTCTGTAGTATTTGATAAATCCTCTTGTATTATACAGGACCAGAGGATTAATAAGAGATTGGCGATTGGAAAATCGATGGGGAACCTATATTTTCTGAGACAAGATTGCTTACAATTATCTGTTTGTAATTTTGTTTCAAATGTTGAGAATTCTAAGTCAATAATTTGGCATCACCGTTTAGGGCATGCTCCTTTACATGTACTTAAACATACTTCAATTCCTGTTAAAGATGTTTTAGATTCATGTACTACATGTCACAAAGCCAAACAGCAGAGATTGTCTTTTAGTTTTAGTTCCTCCCGATCTAGTAGTCCTTTTGATTTGGTTCATATTGATTTGTGGGGTCTTTATAAACATAGAAGTTTGAATAATTAGAGCTATTTCTTGACTATTGTTGATGATTGTACACGAGCCACATGGACTCTTTTGTTGAGTGATAAGATTCAAGTTTTTCAGAAATTCACAGCCTTCTTTTCAATGATTCAAACACAGTTTGATAAGAAAGTAAAAGTAGTCAGAAGTGATAATGGTACTGAGTTTGTGAATAAGAAAATGGCAGAATTTTTTACTGATAGGGGAATTATACATCAAAAGTCTTGTCCATATACTCCGCAGCAGAATGGTATTGTGGAGAGGAAGCATAAGCATTTGATTCAAGTTGCTCGTGCCTTAATGTTTCAATCTGGTTTGCCAATCAAGTTTTGGGGTGATAGTGTTTTGACTGCAACATTTATTATCAACAGGTTACCCTCAACTATTTTGAATTGGAAGTCTCCTTATGAGCTTTTGTATGGTAAAGCTCCTAATTTTGATCGTATGAAATGCTTTGGTTGTCTATGTTTTGCTTCTAATACTATTCCTTTGAAAGATAAATTTGCTCCAAGGGCTTTTAAGTGTGTTTTATTGGGTTATGCAGCTGCTCAAAAAGCATATAATGTATATGATGTTGAAAATGACAGGGTATTTGGTACCCGTGATATTCTTTTCCATGAGAATGAGTTCCCTTTTCTAAATTCCACTATTTCTGATAATTGTCCTATTCCATTACCCATATCAGATTTTCCTAATTCTCCTATACAGAAAATATTGTCAAATTCCTCAAATTTACCATATACAGAAAACTTACCAAATTCACCAAACTTTCCTAATTCCAATACCTTACCAAATGCACAAAATTTTCCTAATATAGATCATTCAAACCTTCCTAATTCAGTTTCTCCAATCAGTCCTAATATACTTTCCCAATCACCATTACAACCATCAATTACTCATCATTCACAAACACCCACCCGAAAATCTTCCAGACCCACTAAACCTTCCATATGGTTACAAGATTACATTTGTAACAATATTACTGATTCTGGAAATTCTATTTCTTTTGCCAATATTTCTTATTCTCCATAATATGTGGCATTTATGACTAATGTCAGCAAACTTGTTGAGCCTCATTCGTATAGGGAAGCTGTAAAATACCCAGAATGGTGTGCAGCCATGGAGAAAGAACTTAAAGCCTTGGAAGCAAATGAAACTTGGGAGATTACTAAGTTAGCAGAAGGGAAGCAAGCAATTGGATCCAAATGGGTATTCAAGGTGAAGATGAACCCAGATGGATCCGTGGAAAGATATAAAGCTAGGTTGGTTGCCAAGGGTTATAACCAAATAGAAGGAATAGACTATTTTGATAGTTATTCTCCAGTTGCAAAACAGGTAGCTGTGAAAATGGTTTTAGCATTGAGTACTGTTAAAGGTTGGCCTCTTTATCAATTAGACATAAACAATGCATTTTTACATGGGTTTCTTCATGAAGAAGTATATCTCAAGCCTCCTCAAGGATATTCAAAAATAAAGGGTAATGAAGTATGCAAGTTGAAAAGATCACTATATGGGTTGAAGCAAGCATCAAGGGAATGGAATTCTGAGTTTACAACTTAGTTGCTCAATTATGGTTTTATTCAGTCACAAAATGATCATTGTTTATTCATTTTAAAGACTGATAATGCCTTTACTATTCTGTTAATATATGTTGATGATGTTTTGTTGATAGGAAATTGTTCCTCTACTATTCAGTAGATTAAATACTTTCTTGACATTACTTTTACCATAAAGGTTTTGGGGTTTGCAAAATATTTTTTGGGAATCGAAATAGCAAGATCATCTGAGGGCACTTTCATATCCCAAAAGAAATATATTAATGACATTATCACTACCACTGGTTTACAGGAAGCAAATTCTGTTTCTTTGCCTATGCAGAGGGGTCATCGGTTTGCAGAAGATGCTCCTCTTCTTCAGGACCCAGAGTCTTATAGAAGATTGGTTGGAAGACTCCTTTATTTGAACATGACCAGACCAGATATCTCATATTCAGTGCAGCAGTTGAGCCAACATGTAGCAGCCCCTACTACATCTCATTGGAAGAGTGCTTTACATGTTGTGAAGTACTTGAAAGGCACTTCAGCTGTAGGATTATATTATAAAAGTTCTACTGATTTTTCATTAGTAGCGTATAGTGATTCTGATTGGGCTTCTTGTCCAGTTTCCAGAAAATCTATATCAGGTTATTGTGTTATGCTTGGAGGATCTCTTGTTTCATGGAAGTCAAAGAAGCAGTTGACAGTTTCTAGGTCCTCTTGTGAAGCCGAATATAGAAGTATGGCGTCATGTGTGAATGAACTTGTTTGGGTGACATATTTGATGCATGATCTTGGCATTGATTTTCAGACTCCTATTCCTTTCTACTGTGACAATAAGGCAGCGTTGCATATTGCTTCAAATTCGGTCTTCCATGAGAGGACTAAACATATCGATATTGATTGTCACATAGTTAGGCAAAGGTATAAAGATGGTTTCATAAAACTGCAGCATGTTCAGTTAGCTGATATTTTGACTAAGTCTTTATCTCAGCCGCAATTTTCTTTCATTACAGACAAGTTGGGAGTTGTCTTAGACCCCTCTCAACTTGAGGGGGGATGTAGGATTACTAACTAATTGTTAGTTAGTTAGTTAGAGATAGTTGTACCAATTTGCAATTAGTTGAAATGTTGTTGTTCTAGTTTGTTATTTTAGCAGCTAAGCTATGTGATATAAATAGCTTCGCCTTCTCTGTATTGTGCATCCAGAAATAATAATAAACAGTTTCAGCTACTTTACTCTTTGCTTCTCTATTTGCTGTTCAAAGGCTCCGCTCTGAGCCCATACCTCTTTAATGTGGTACTGGATGTACTCACTGAACATATACAAGAGGCGGCACCAAGGTGCATGCTCTTTGCTGATGACATTGTCTTGGTAGGGGACTCCAAAGGCGAAGTCAATGCAACACTAGAAAGGTGGAGACAAGCTTTGGAGACTTATGGTTTTCGTATCAGTAGAAGTAAGACAGAGTTTATGGCGTGTAAGTTCAGTGGCAGAGAAGGGGATCCTACAGATATTGTGAAACTCGGTGATCATCAGTTACAAGAAGTTACAAGCTTTAAATATTTGGGAACGATTTTGCAAAGCAAAGGGGAAATAGAAGAGGATGTTAATCACAGGATTCAGGCAGGGTGGATGAAGAGGATGAAAAATATTGGGCTCAAAACTATTATTCATGACTTGGTATGTAGGCCCAAATTTTACTATATGAGGCCCTCAACCCTAAATGTTTGCTGCTATATGTCAAACCAATGCACCAAAACAAAAGAAAAGAGGAATTGCTATATGTCAACTCCAAAACAAAATAATAAAAAATTAAAAATAATATATTGATTGGTGGATAACAAAGGTTCGCCCAATTGGTAAGGAGTCGACTCATAACTCATAAAGTCATAAGTTCAATTCAGGCTGCTGATGTTGAGGGTCTTGTTGAAAGGCGATCTGCACGTACCTTTATAAGTGTTCAAAGAAATTGGAGGCATTTCTTAATCTTGGTGAGCTCTGGGCCCAACTCACCTAGATTTTTCTTTACAAAAAAGAATATAGGCAAAAATACTAATTTCATCCCCTAAACTTTTTTTACAGTCAATTTCGTTTCTAATGTTTCACATTTTTGTCAATTTATCATTTGCTCTTGCTTTAGCAAAATACTAACGACATATATAATTTATGCAGTTAATAATATGTAATGTAAAATTAATTAAAAAATAAACTCAAATCCTAACTCAGATTAAAAAACACGATGCGATCTATCGTTAATTTATTGAAAGAAGTTAGTCAAAGGACAAAATTGACCAAAATATAAAACATTGGGAACGAAATTGACAAAAAAAAAATTAGGGACGAAGTTGACAATTAGTGTAAAGTTTAGGAATGAAATTAGTATTTTGCCAAAAAATATATATTGAAGCTAAGCATATCTGAAATTAGTACTTTTGCCAAAAATATAAATTCTCATGATGCTATTCTTCCTAGTTGAATTTTCTTCTATGTTAAGTAAGGATATTTCTTTAACAACTTTGATTATGGGACTCTTTCTAATGTAATTACTATCAATGGAATAACATGGTGAATTACTGATGGGAAGCATAGAGTAATAAGTTTTTTCCACTTGATTAGTTGTTAGAGTATTCATATTTGAGGTTTTGAACACTTTGTCATTCGTATCTTACCTCACTCATACTACCTAAGATCAAGTAAAGAATATATTGATTCAAATATAGCTTACTCCTTTCTTCAAGTAAAGCACATGTAAGTTAGAAGAAAATAATATAATTTAATTAAGATTTCAAAGCATAAAGTCTCATGATGCTATTCTTCCTAGTTGATTTTTCTTTTATTTAAGTAAAGATATTCTTATAACAACTTTGATCGCTAAGCTGTTGTTATGATCATGAGACTCTTCTAATATAATTGCTATCGATGGAATAACATGGTGCAAATTACGTACTGGGAAGGATAGAGTAAAAAGTTTTTTCCACTTGATTAGTGGTTAAGAGTTTTCATATTTGAGGTTTTGAACACTTTGTCACTCATATCTTATGTCACTCTTACGACCTAACATTAAGGGTGGCAATCTCAACCCATTATCCACTAACCCAACTAATTTAACCACAAAATTAACCAACCTAACCCATTTAGATAATGAATCAAGATGGGTTGGGTCCAAAATTGACTCATTAAAATTTGGGTTGGGTTGGATAAAACTCATGTATTACCCAACCTAACCCCAATTTGTATTAAAACTACGTAGTCTCATGAAAGGGGTGAATGAATTTCATAAATTTTTGCATAAATTATAAAATTCCCCCCAAATAATTTCAAAATTTACAAAAAGTCTCTGAACCATAATATTCAAGGACTAAAAATGAAAATTATAAAAAAAATTTGGACCAAATTGTAGTTTCAAAAAATATTGGAAAAATGATAAAATTACATATTAGTCCTAAATTTGGAAAATGAATGCATTTTAGTCCCACCAAACTGTAAATTCAGTGGAAGGTAGATGAATTTTTCAATTTTTTGCAAAAATTACAGAATGCCCCTAAATATTTTCAAAATTTACAAAAACATCCCTAGATCATGATATTTGAAGACTAAAATGAAAATTTTAAAAAATAATTGGGGTCAAAATGTAATTTTTTTAAAAAAATACAATTTAGTCCTAAATTTGAATAATTTAAAAATTATTCAAATGGGCTCATGGGTTGAGTTGGGTCGACCCTTGATTTTATGGATCATGACCCACCCATGACCCATTTAACAAATATAAATGGGTCCTAAATGGGTTATTGACCCATTCATGACCCACCCACTTGTGACTCAACTCAACCTACCCATTTTGCCACCCCTATCTAAGATCATCCCAATATAATCTATTTTTCTCAATCTATTTTGTAAAAGGAATTATTGCCTTCGATGTGACATGGAAATCAGATCCCTTGAAATTTGGAAATGGATCCTCTACATTTCCTCCATTTGCATTTTTTCAGAGTATGAGAGAGAAAGAAAGAGAAAAGAAGAGAGAGAAAAAGAAAATGTGAATCCTACATATTATTATTTTATGAAATTCATATTTTCTCTCTCTTCCTCTTCCTTTCTCTCTCTAACTCCACAAGAAATGCATGAATAAGAAAAGAGAGGATTCTCAAATTTTCATGGTGAAATTCTCCCTGCAATTCAGCATATCTCAACCATCCATTTAATCCGGCATCTCAAATTTTGCCACATCGTAGTGCAAGCTTTTTTTTAATCATTCTTTTAAACACAGAGTCCATGGTAGCCCATGGGTGTTTACTGGTTAGTATAGGAATAAGAGGTAAAGAAAGACATGAATCTATGGTTTTGTATATACTTTACTTCTGTCTCATTAGGAGCAAAGACATGTGAGTTGTTTTAATTCCTATAATTTTGTGAGTTAATTAATTGAACGGCCTGTGGTTGCCATACACACTGCTTGCAATTTCAAATGGGAAGAAAATTGTAAGTTTGAATGGGATTTTTTCATAAAAGTGAAAGCAATAATATACAACTATAAAAGCAAAAGTTAGAGGTGGTCTTTTCCAAAATACAAGGACAAATTATATGTCGGACTCTGGCCGAAAGTTTAAAAGAAAGGACATTTGAGAAACATGACCAACTTCACTTATTTAACAATAAAACAAGCAATCCATTTTTATGACTCAATTTGACCTTGATTGTTGATAGTTTCAACTTAATAAAGAAATGATTAGTGAAAAGAAATTTGTAACTCTAAAATTATCACATTTGAACTTGAAATGAAAGATATATAACTATGTACATTTAGTACATAGTTTGGGATCAAAAGAAAAAAATTGAAAATATATGGGACTAATCTGAAATAAATAAAATTTACGCCACTGTATATTTGATCCGTATTTTTCTTCACTAGTATCTGTACATTTTTTTTTCTCAATTGAGTGAATTATATGTTTTGTGGTACAAGAAAAAGGAATAATGATTACCAAAATGACAAGTTACAATAGTTCGAAAACCTTTTGCTGCATAGCCTACTACATATAGTTTCAGCCCTCTATTATATTTCCTTCATTTCCTTCATTTCTTCCTCTATGAAATTTTCCTTAAGGTTTCTCTCCAATATAATCACCTTGTTCTTCATGCTTTTCTTCTGAAAAGAACAACAAAAATACCAAAAAAAAAAAAAAAGAAGGCTCTTAGTTTGTGTGCTCTGTTTCCTGATTTTCTTACTCCTCCTTTCATTTCCTTTTTCTTTATATTATCTTGTAGCTGTTCTTCTTTGATTTTAAAAAAAAAAAGAAACCAAAAAAAAAACAAAGGANAAAAAAAAAAACCGAAAAAAAAACAAAGAAGCAGGGTTCCCTATTGAAGGCAACGTAGAAAAGGCGTTCAAATTATCTGAAGAAGCAGTAAGCATCTCTATCTCTATACATTATTACAATGATATTGCCATTTCTGTTCTGGTATACGGATAAATTACTAAAATATCTATTTTTTTTATCAAATTATAATTTGTACTACAGATTGGCGTTCTAAACAAAAGAGTAAGAGAAAGAAGGCTTTTCCGATCCATCAAAGGGTTTGCACATAATTTGTACTACAGATTGGCGTTCTACTATCTCAAAAAGCTGTAAGAAGTTTTCTATATTCTTTTGATGTTGGCAAAAGACCCTTTTGTGCCCCTAACGTTTGAGTTTAGTTTCAGTTATGCCCCTAACGTTTGTTTTGTGTCAGTTATGCCCCCAATGTGAAACGTTGGTCTCAATTATACCCTAACTTCAATTTTTTTTTGCCAAAGTCCTATATTGGTCCATCTAGTTTGTTCAAAGTTTCGTTTTGGACCCTCAAGTCTCTGACGAACTTTCCGGCGAGATACACGGCGGCCCCGACAACTATAAAAACTCATAATCCAAGATTTTTTGACCTCCTGAGTTCACTGACGGCCTCCATTTTCCAAAAAAACGACTGGCAAGCCGCCGAAAAATTACATAGTCGCCGAAAAATTACACAATCGCCGAAAATCATATTTCAAGTCATTTGTTCGCAAAATGAAGGCCCTCATTGAACTCAGGAGGTCAAAAAACCTTAGATTAGGAGTTTTCGTAGTCATCAGGGCCGCCGTGTATCTCGCGGGAGACTTGAGGGACCAAAACATAACTTTAAGCAAACTTGAGGGACTAAAATAGGACTTTGGCCCAAAAAAATTGAGGTTATGATATAATTAACACCAACGTTTCACATTGGGGACATAATTGACACAAAACAAACATTAGAAGCATAACTGACCCCAAACATTAGGGGCACAAAATGATCTTTATATTTGTATGCATGTGTTTATCTCTATACCTATATTGCTATTTGTATTTGTTTCCCCATTTATACTTTGTTACTATTCATTCCACATGTTTGATATATTGTTAGAGTAAATATATAAATAAGTTCTTAAAAGATATGAGTTCACAACTCAAAATTTTTTAAATTCTAGTTTAATATATATACTTGTATTTGAAAAATCATAAATTATTATAACCCTTTTGTCAGTAGAATTTAATTCCTAAAAAAATAAGTTTAAGGAAATAAAATAAATTTATTTTCAAAAATTTTGAGAAATTGAATTAATTCATCATCACCAAAAGTCAGATATATAAATTGTAAATTAGTTGTGAGTGAAAATACAAGTCTTCCTTTCAAGACATGAAAAACCTTCAACTAGGTGGAATTTAATGG